>JAODVQ020032227.1:0-20243 GCA_025400075.2 Phenganax stokvisi
ATCACGTTGCCAGATTTCTTCTTCGCGCGAACAAATTCGCGTAGTGGAGAACGGGATATAGTCACAGTTACTAACTTACGTTCGCAATTAGAACCTCTGAAATCTATGGGACAAGTACACTCGTATCCATGCGAATCACAAGGCATCCCTGCTATGCATGATGATCCTATGCGATCCACACATGTACCGCCATTCAAACAAGGTGATGCAAGACAAGGCTTTGGTTCTGAGTAAAAACAATGCCAAGAAACTGCTTACTTCAGAGAATAAACAATTTGTGAAATACGAAAGATTAAAGATATTACAAAAATGAAAAACATATATAAAATATAAGCTACTGATAGAAGTCTACGATTAACATGTATTTACCCTGACATGTTTTTCCCATGAAACCATCAGCACAAATACATTCATAATCAGAAGAATGGTCATGACATACTCCACCATTATAACATGGGTTTGGATGACAATGACTCAAAGCTAAACAAGAATTATACATCTTGACCTCTCCAAGCAACTGCTTTAAACTACACTATTGTAATTACTAGTGGACTCAATTTACTTCTTTAGATCTAATGGCAGGCTGACGAATTTTTCGTCAAGACAATGGGGGGGGGGTGGTTCTTACATTTTAATGATACGAAATATGTATTGGAAACGAAATTGAAGCTGGAGATGATGGTGAGACTGAAGAGACAGAAAGTAGTACATATTCTAACGTGTGAACAGGAGCAGTTGTGATAGACGAATCTATAAGTTCTCTGACAGAAATCCAAACTTGTTTTGCACGATTTTAATGCGTCTTTTATTTTTGCGTGACTTTAGCATTTTTTTTTGTTTTTGGCGTCATTTTGGCGGGATTCTTCGTTTTTAGTGTGATATTAGCCAGTTTCGCCCATTAATTTCAAGGTAATTTTTTGTCTTTTTGCGTGATTTTGGCGTGTTTTTATCGTTTTTCCCAAGCTTTTAGCGTCGCGCTCAATGACACCAACGTAGTGCTCTGACCACTGAGCTACAGAGTGCGTTGCCAAGAGCTAGATACTAGCACAAACCTTCACAATACTCTCCATTCCCCTGGTAACCATCCATGCACTCACATTTGTCATTCTTGCACGTGGCATGTTCGTGACAAGAATAACACACTGGTTGAGCTTGCACTAGAAAAAATATAAAGCAAATTTAAAAAATCAGCAAAGAGATGAAACATTTAAGACAAAGTTGAAATTACGAAAAAGCTGAAGTGCTTGAACAACTAGACTGGACCACATGCCATGTTTTTACAAATGTAGTTTTGAAAGAAAAACAAGCTAAGTAAAAGGATAAACAGTCTTTTAAACATTTGACTAAAATTATGTATTTCACCTTCGCAATGCATGCCTCCGAATTCATGAGGACATTGACATTTATAATCACCGTAATCCAACTCTACACATTTGCCGCCATTTTCACAAAGGTTACCACTGCAAGGAGTGTGAATTGGATCTAAAACAAACAAGTTCAATATCAATTAAAACAAAATACTGATAAAAAACAAACAATGCCAATATACTACAGCGTAAACTATGAACATTTGCCAATATTGAAAAGGTTTTTCATTGACAAAGTTCAATACCTCTTGTGTACCAAAGGTGTGGAGGCCGACTTTACAATACTGCTTCAATAATTGTTACGATCGAACTTTTCTCTCAAACTGACCTTCACAAGTCTTTCCCCTCCATCGCTCAGGACAATGACAAATATAGTTATCTGTTTCTTCCACGCAAGTCCCACCATTACTGCACGGATCAAGATCGCATGGTGGTACCTTTTCTGCAAAATATAGAAATTAATTCAACTCGTCCATCATTGGGCATGTAAGAATTTTGTAAAGAAATCGTCATTTTCGTTGCAAAGTCACACCGAGTACAGTACCAACCTTCACAAGTGACCCCATGATATCCATGACTACACTTGCAAGTAAACTGATTACCCTCAATGTTGCTACATATCCCACCATTATCACAGGGATTCTCGTGACAAACATCAAACTCTAGAAAGATGTACCAAACACTAGTTTAGTTTTTAGATGCTGTATAGGCAGCTAGACTGTTTTATTCACAAATACTCTGCAGCTCTGTGGCTGAATTGCGTACTAATAAATAGCTTGGATTAGTTTCTTAGTCTGCTTATTCTAACCCACACTTTCAACTGTTCAGTGTGGGAGGAAACTAGAGTGCTCTACAAAAATCTAAGACTTTCGTCAAAGCAGTTCGAAAACTCTTTTCACATGAGAAAACATTTGTCCCTACCAAGACTGGAATACATGCTCCAGTGGTGAAAGGCACTCGTCCCGAAGACAGCGCCACCGAAGCCACCATATACTTTAAATGTCCTGGGGCCGGTTGTATAAAACTTTTTAACTACATTTTAACTACGATTTTGTAGTTAAAAAGTAGTTAAATCTTGAATAGGCGATTCTGATTGGTTGACATTCGTATTTAACGATAGTTAACTTTAACCACGTTTTTATACAACCAACCCCTGAATTTAAATCATTCATACACAGGTCAACACATACATACAGGCAGGGGTGTCATTATGAGTACCTGTGTGTTAAATACGTACCGAACGGAATTGCGAGGACCGGTGTCAATAGTTAACACAACCGTACTTATGAGGACAAAGTTTGTGGAAACTTTGTGAGGACATGACACATACATTAATACCTGCACAATCGTGTCCTCTATAACCATGATCGCATTTACATTCATAACCATCATCATTATTCTCACAGCGACCTCCGTTCAAACATGGATTCTCTTGACCACAATAATCATGAACTGAAATAAACGTTAAAAATTCAAAGCAAACTGTAATAAAACACAATAATGACCCAAAGCTTTGCCATGGCCGTTTAGAGTTTTCATCTGATTCACGGAAGAAACAAATTGAAGACCTTTACCTTCGCAATGAGAGCCGTCAAAATGCTCTGGACATTCACATTGATAACTCTCACCAGCCTCCAAACATGTTGCACCATTTTTGCACGGATTTGGCACACATTTGCTCATCTCTACATATTATATAAGCATCGTTACTAAGTGAATACGTGTGTGGTAAGTAGCACCAATCCGAAGAGGTTTAAATACCTTCACAATTATAGCCAGTAAAGCCTCTGACGCAGGTGCATTTGTAGTTATCTTCATCGTCATAACAATTGCCACCATTTTTACAAGGATTAGGAACGCATTGGTTTCTCTCTGAAAAAGAAAAATTATATCTTGGACACCAAAGCCATTGTTCAATTTTTTTGTTCATATTTATAAAATATTTCATCAGCTTCACTTGCTAATGAAAGAGGAGGGAGATCCAGTATTAATTTAGCTGCTTTATTCTCCAATGTTTGCAGTGAGTTCTGAATTTTTTTTATCTCCCAAAATCACATCAGTATAGTTGAATAGAGATAGCATTGTGCCGTGACGGTGAAGGGATAGTCTTTAGAGATATGCTTTGCAAAATTCACCGAAGTCCTTTTTGTGTCTCTTTGTTCATATCAATGCAAACTTGTGCTCAGCGAAGATGTAGACGTTGGAAATATGACTTGGAAACTTGACTGAAGTCTTCGTTCCATTTCTTTGTTTATGTCTATCCAAAAACTGGCATACGAAGAAGACATAGTAATTGGAGATATAGTTTGAAGAAGTGACCAAGGTCTTTTGCTACTGAAGAGGTCTATCATTTCTTAGTGAATATAACGAACCTTCACAGCTGTGACCCTTGAATCCAACAGGACAAGAACATTCATAAGACGTTGAAAATGCAGTACAGCTTCCACCATTTTGACACGGGTTTGGAAAACACTTTGCATGAGTGAAGACTGATAAAAAATTGCTACATATTGTTAACTGTTGCAGATAAATCACTGTCAATTCTTAGTACTGTTGCTTTTGACGCAATTTAACTCTAAAACAACAGCTGAATAAAAGGGAACAATCTTGAAAATATTTGAAGGAGAGAAAAGAAAAGTTTTACTACAATAGTATTTGCTATTGTAGTTCAATCTAAATATGGCTACAATATTTTTTATAAATGATATACCAGGATCAAGGATCAGAAACCTAATAAACTTTCTACAAAAAATATCTCATTTGCATCTACCTTTGCGATGTAGATGGTGGGTAACATGATGATGTCCTAATGGTGCATTATAAAAATTAGCCATATCCACTGGTGGGAACATTGGAACAGCTCCTTCCAATGGTAGACCATTGAACCCCACTCTAGGCTCATCTAGGAACATAGGTACCGCACCTTGAAATCCTATAAGGCCTGGCATTGCACCAAGCATCGGTGCTACTACGGGCATTTGCAACTGCCTCCTTTGCAATGCTTTTTCAAGCAAAAGTTGACTCGGAGAAGAATCCATTTCTGGGTTTTGAGGTAATGCTGATTCAAAAGGTGGCGATGGGGGACTAATCGCTTCTTGACTATTTGATTTTGATAACGCACTCAGAAATGACTTGAATGGAACTGAGCCATAAATATGAATTGGTTTGAAGGTTGACGAACGAAGGGAGGTCAAACGGGAACGTTGAAATGGTGAAGCAGTTTTTAAACGAAGCAGCTTCAAATGCCTTCTTGGTTCTACACTAACAGCATTCTTCAAAGAAAATGTCCCTTCCTGCTGCATTGTCCGTTTAAGCAAACTGTTAGTCGAATAGCTTTTATTATTTTGTGAAGCCTGTTGGACATGCCGGCCATCTTGGTTTGTACTGTTCACATTGTTCGACACGTTCTCAGCCGGTTTTAAACGACCATTGCGTAGTTCAGCGTTTATTCTAAACTTTTCTGCAAGTTTCTTGTGTGATTTTGCCAATTTTCCCTGAGCAAATGACAAAACAAGACAGCCTATAAAAGCAGAAATAACATACGTCTTCGCCATTTAATTAACGGCCACAAGCTATCCCAAAAATAACAACGGATAACCGCAATCGTTTTATCGCTTCACATTATCATATCTTGTTTTTTATCGACAATGTTTTTGTCATGATTTTTTTATGATACTAAAAGTCGGTTTTGATTACTCGGCCATATTTTTAGTACCACAAATTGCTTTTCGAAAGAGAAATTACAAAAGACATCAAGAATGTAAGTGGTCACCCGTAGCTTATGAAAGCGAACAAGCAACCGTTTATTCCATTGCTTTACTTACGTTGAAAGACCAGGGAATAACCTTAACAAGTTGACATTATGAATTAAGGACATGTAAAAGTTTTGAAGATAACGTTTAGCCTCTAGGAAAAACGACGTTTTTCTAGTCAAGAATATTGAAAAGTTGTATAAATTTTTCAATTACATGGCACAACCAATATGTGATATTTTAAAGTTTTACGGCAATACATATACGCATGGTCCGGACTGATAGTTAGTTAATTTAATTAAAGTACTGTTTACTCAAATACAAATTGATTTTACTTGTAAAATGATCTATGCAGTTAATAAATTTATTAAGGTTTACATTATATTTGGAGAATATCTCATATTACTTCTTGTCAACATTTACATTGTATGTAAAACGCTATATTTTACTTCATTCTACAAATATTACTAAAATTTTGTCATGTTTAATTTGGCTTTATACATTTGCAATGTTTCTCGAAACGTTTTCCGTTGCAGCAAAGACACAGAACGTTTCGAGAAATAGTCCATTGTTCAAAGCCAGATTGATATGTGTTTTTTCAAGGTGAAATGAAATCAAAAATAGATTTTTTGGCTTCAACAGAGACCATTTCGAGAAATTTTACATAATACTGAAAACATTATACTCATTTTATTTCATTTCACACCTGATACTACAATACTTTGTGATGTTTAATTTGTTTGGCATATATTGCCATTACATTAATTTCAATAGATCATGTTTAGATTGATGCAGCGAGTTCAGGATTTCATCTCATCTGGCACATATTACCATAATAACCTCTGGGACATTGACAAGAGAAACCGTCATTGGTGTAGCCGCTGCTCGACTGACTGACAACGCAGGCTCCCCCGTTCAAACACGGGTTAGCGTGACATGGATTAAGGACTATGAGTAAACATAATTAAAGAGTTTGAGCACCAGAGAAACTAGCCAAGATACCTTTTTTCACGGAACTTTAAGTTATAAAAGTAAAGTTGAGAAGTCTAATAGCACACCTTCGCAATGTTTCCCGGTATAATGTTTCGGACATGCGCAGTCATACCGATCTCCAAGTGCTGAACATTTTCCATTGTTGGCGCATGGGTTCGGATCACACAAGCTTACTAACAGATGAAAAATGTATAGAAATTATCTGGAAATCTTTCAGAAACAAACAAAAGCGATATAAATTTTATGTTAATAAGTTTCGATGTTTTTATTTGTGTCTAAAATATTTCAAAGAGTTTATCATTCAAATCATCTGGAAGTGGCAGCGAATTGCAAGTCCTTTGAAGTTTCTCAAACATGCACAGCTAGCTATTTAGCCGCAAAACCTAAACCAACTTCAAAACAAGACTGTAAACATTACCTTCACAATTTTTTCCCACAAATCCTTTTAGGCATGCACATCTATAACCAACAGCCATTTCGACGCAGGTGCCTCCATTAACGCAAGGAGCGTTCTTGCACTCACTGAAAACTTTAGAAAATAATTTGATTGACTTTAAATATCTCGAATTTTCGGGGGGTTTTTTCATAACTGTTACTTAGCATTTCCAAGAGAAAAAGCTTAAACACTGACTGTGGCCTCAACGTTGGCTAGACCATTAAATACAAAAACGTTCCACAAAAACATGACCTTACCACTTTCCTTGTGAGAGTGTGCATGACTATCACTTGGAGAAACTTGCAACAACAGAGTTCGTATTTCCTCCGTACATACCCTCGCATAAATCTCCTTTGAACCCCAAGACACAAGAACATTCAAATTGTCCATCACGATCTATGCATGTAGCGCCATTTTTGCATGGGTTAGGATAACAAGGAGCCTTCTCTAACAAGAGAAATGATAAATTAAAACATTTTCAAATGTTCAGGAATTATCATAGCTAAAATAATTATTTAAATTTGGGATATATTATAAGAGTACTGCATGAATCTTTTTCCTTTCAAAACAGATCTTAATTTCTACATTCAAATCTTCATTTTTCTATTCTTATTAAAAGTATTTTCTATATTTCGAGTAACTTTACTAGAGGAGCACGGAGTCATATCATTTTTACTAATGCCATAAGTCGCCCGTTTGTTCGTTCGTTTATTCACTCATTCACTCATTAATGAATGAAACTTGGCTTCTTGCCACAGATCATAACTTTAGTTAAAAACATTATCAAAATAACTGAAGAGGATACATAATTAACAAGAAAGTGCAACTTCTAACTTTGGCAGCGATCTCCTTTGTATCCTAATGGGCAGGTGCAATGATAACCGTCATCTATCTCCGTGCACGTGGCTTCGCTGTTGCATGGGTTGGGAACACACGAGTCTTTTACTAGAAAAAGCAATGTAGGTAGTAATAAAAAGAACATTACGGCGAATCATAACGTTCTAACTCTAACATTTGAAAACAAAGAAAATTACATTTTACTGAAATCGGTTGAAAATCAAGGCACGAAAAGTTTTGGTGTACTTACATTCGCAAGATTTTCCCTTGGATCCGATTGGACAATTGCAGGTAAAATCCCCTTGACCTAACTCAGTGCATGAGCCAGCATTTTGACAAGGATTTTCTAAGCAAGCTCGTTTGACTGGGCAAAAACAGAAGAGAGTTTCAGTGGGTTATTATACAGGACAAAATCAGTAAAGCCAACAACTAGTTTCAAGATGATTTTAGTAAATGGACCCACTGCGTAATAGACAAAGTTCTAGCGTGGACAAATATATCTCGACAACTGGACAGAGCGTCATAAAATTGAAAAAAAAGTGCGCAGATTTGATGCGTAACACTGTAAAAGCCAAAAATAGAGCCTTGCGATGTTTGCAATTTTTTTGTATTCTGCCACCGAAAATGGTGTCTTTTTAAAAAAAATTTGGCAAACTCCGAAAGGCCGTATTTCTCGCATTTTATACCATTTTAGGACTCAACATTGCCATTTCACTAGTTTATAATGTTCTTTCCGTCTACGATGATAGGTATCTCTCGTTTTGGCCAGATTAAAATTTTGTTCATTAGGCAATGCGTTGCGTCCATTCTATCTCTAACATAGAGCTTTTCATGAGCCAATCGTTATGTTAATCAGCTCAAACAAATCTTGGATAACGGGACCGTCCGTTCAAGTTTCTTCACGTAAAGAGTATTCGTCAAACCAGACCACAGGCTCACTGCTTTCAAAACTTTTATTGAAACAAAGGAATATGCATTATAGGTTCGCCTGCGCATGCAGAATAGTTGACGATCGAAAAGTGTCTTACATTCACAATGTGCACCAATGAATTGCTCTGGACAGTCACAATAAAACCCATGTCTCGTTCTCACGCAAACCCCGCCATGATAGCACACATGATGTAGACATGCTCCTGAAGTAAAACGAATATCAATTTGATAGATCGTACAATAGGAGTGTGAGATTTTGTGATCTTAAGAATATACTGTAACTTAGACTAGCTCGGGCTTTCTTTGAGACGTTATTAAAATTAATTGGAATCAGACGTTATACTTTAAATTCGATAAGTTGAACATGCTCAACTGTTGGTCAAGCAAAAGCAACCAATGAGCAATTCCCGCTATCAACTAAATTTTTATCTAGACAAGAAGAACGAAATGTATCATCATATAGTTAAAAGAGCTAGAGCATCCTAACATTAGTACAATTAGTTTCAACCCCCTTCGGCTCAAAAGTGGTTCGTTTGTCCTCATGCAATGCACAAAATTATACGTAATTTGTAAACCTTGCCGGGCTATATTTTCCACATTTAATATTACGCCACCAAACTGAATGACATTACTTATATTTGATTAGGATGCTCTTTCAAGATGTGTTAATAGTTGTCGTTCTTCTAACCTAGATCAAAATTTAGTCGATAGCTGAATTGCCTATCCATAATCTTTTGATTTATCATTTCTACCTCTACGAAAACCTTCTAGAGGATGACGAGGATAAGCTACAAAACGACGAGGGATAAGAGATGTTGCTGTAAACCCACGTGGAATACCATAAATATATTGACGTTTTCCATTTCCATCTTGCGAGTAAGACTCATTGCCTGATTTAGTAATCTTCCGCACTCCAAGCTTCCTATAATGATCTGCGTCTTCGTTATCCTTGAATTTCTTGTTTTTATTTTTCCCGGTGTGATCTTTTCGTTTAAAACTTTTAAAAGTTTTGTCTAAATTAGAAAATTGTCTGGAACCGGTTCTGGGTCGTTCGCTAATTGTTATTGAAGATTTAACAGTCGATTTCGTCCTGCGATTCAGAGCAATTATCCTCTCAGAGAGACTTAACGCAATAAAAGCCACTACAATATAAAATCTAGGATGAAAACGCATTTTCCAAGTGAAATCTACGCTACATGGCTAATTTTCACATTCCATTTTGTTACATGTCGCTCGACTATGATTCTTGATACTTGGATTCGAAAGATTGATTTTAATGGTGGAACAATAAATGATATTTTTAAAGTCAGTCTAGCGTTGAGACTAACCTGTCGCTACATAAACCAGCATATCTTTTCGAAATCACTATCTTTCTATTAGAATGCTTTGGAGTGAACTACGAGTGTAAGTACGACAGCAAGATTTACAAGATAAAAAACTACCACTGCATATAAGCTCGTTGTCATCTTGCTGGAAAAAAGTGAAAAAGAATTTGCATAGAAAATTTTGTAGCAAAAAAGAGGAGATCGCAAAGTAGTTGTATGACTCTTGTTCAAGTGTACAACAGTTTGGAATCTTGAGATAACACACTTGTATTTGCACTCGTAGCGAAAAATAACAACAAAAGAATTTCATAGCGATGTGGACATCCTTTCAAACAAGTTTCCAGTCAAGAAATTATCCGCAGGGGACGGCAGTAAAGTTTTCTTTTTATTAAAGTCATTAGTTCATACTCAAAGCTCACTAGAGGCGGATAGCTTTTCCGTTCGTTCGTACCCATGGGATAATATCCCGAGTGAGAATTGGCCTTCAAAACAAGTATTTTAAATGACTGATTCGTTTGAAGTGTTTAAATAAATATTCTGAACGCTTGACTGATCAACTTGTGAAATCTATAACTGGTTGTCGAGATACAGCGATAAATTATACGAACATGCCAACTCTATAATAAAATACAATATTAAAAGAGACTTTTTAAAAAGGAAATGATACCGAAGATTTGTTTAGAAAGTCTCGGTTCTATTTAGTAACTGGGATGAAATCGTCGTTGTTAACTTTGGTGGTGATAATATTGGTACTTTATTGTAGCGGACACGCTTCAAAGAACGTCCTTAGATTACAATCAGTGTTGAAGAAAACCAAAGACATATTTAATGGTAAAGAAACGCGCAGGAACTCGTTGGATAAAAATAAAGCAATAAAAGTACAAAAAGGAGATTTAAAATTGATCAAAAAGCAGAATTCTGACGCTGAGGACAATAATAAAAGCACTAAAACCAAAGAGAAACGATTAAATACAACATTACTGGGGGAAAAAGGTGACTACTCGTCAAGAAAACGACAGAATGTCCTCTTTACGGGGAATCCAAGTCAACAGAGACTGTTTCACGTCGACGAAACGGGCACTATACATCGACATGAGGTTGGCCCTGAAGAATATAGCACGCCGGAGGGAAAAACAGAGACTTTTAGTAATGATAAGTTATTAACAGAGGATCGTTTATCTGCGCTGAGTCCCTCTGAAGCTTCAGCAATGGATGCCTCAACAAGACATATATTTTCCCCTCCTAAAACGTGGAGTAGCTCGCCTGTGTATCAACCAGGCTCTCCAGTTGCTTTCGTAGGACGGCCTTTTCGTCCTAGTACCGTGATTGGACCAGCAGCAAAGAAGTACTATTTTGTGGCGTCTTCATCTCCAAACTTACAGGTATTGATAAAAAATCTCAAAATTGAATGAGCTAATAGCAAAGGTTAAATTCGAGGTGTTTTTTTCATCCCAATTTCTTATACAAAGTTTACATTTGTTTGTAAAAAGATGGCAGGCAAATAACAACAGTCTCTAATCTTACGTATTCATACCGTTGTATTGACTAGCGATTTTAACAACATAGAACAACGATCATGAATCAAGCATGTAGAACCAGGGACCACTTGTGCGAACCCATTTAGCTTAAACGGTGGATAAGCCAGAATTTAAAAAAAACACTTCCTCTTATCTCGTAAGTCTATCAAATCCAATCTTATTCGTTAAACCGACAGTTAAACAAGTTATTGTTGTAATCTGTTAAAAACTACTTTCAGTGTCTTTGTATGAGAATTAAAACATCATTTCTAGTTTGTGCTTATCTACTGTTCACACTAAATACCCTTCCTACAACCTGCCCCAGGACAAAAAAAACCCTCAAAACCTAAATGGTCATTCATAATTTTCCAGACTCCCCAAGTCATTGAGCCTGTACAATCAGAAAAATTACGAGTCTTCATACATCGATCACCTTACCCCAGAGCACAATACTTTGACACACCCTACCCTCCACCCTTTCCCAGAACATTCCCCGCGCAAACCGTGCCCATACCCTATCCTGAACCTATTCCACCTGAAATCCAGAAAGTCCCGTATCCCGTACCAGTTCCTGTGCAATCTCCTCCACAAATACACGTTCAAAAGGTAGACATAAAAAAAATAACAGTAGTGTGTGTTCACTATTCTTGTAAAAGGTCCCTTTAAGCGGATGCAACGTAATAGACCAATAATTTGTACGCGAAAAGTTAAATCCATTCAGATGCAACGTTAGATACCTTTTACTGTTTCATACCTTTTCTGTTTCATCATCTGTTAGATCAAAAATTGACTCCGCTAAAACTTTTCATCCAAAATCGACCCAGCTTTGTTGGATCAACAACGATAGGTATATGTTGCATCCATTCAGAAAGGTTCTGATACAAAATATCTTGAATTATTCAAGGTGCCAGTGGCCGTACCCCAACCCATTCCTGTACGAGAAGTGCAGAAAGTACCAGTTCCAGTACCAATACAGTCACCACCACAAATTAGGATCCAAAAAGTACCCGTTCCAGTCCCACAAGCAGTTCCATTTCCACAATCTGTAGCAATGCCACAAGTATACCCTCATGTACACATGCAATCAGGTCCAATCATCCCAGGTAAGCTTAGATTTTTTAATATTCTTGAAATTTGCCTTGACATACAATTGAGCGACATTTTTCCGGGACAATCGATCAAAAGATCAAAGTTATAGATAGTACAACAAGAAAAGAGTTGCAGATAAAATATTTTCAATGTTAAGAGAAAACAAATTAAAAGAAATTTTAAAGTGTAAAGGGAAATTACGTCGTGAACGCATCCCTGGTGATGGGTCCTCTAATCTTCTGCATGAAACTTTCAGATTTTATTTACTCCAAAGACTACATATTTTCCAGATCACTTCATCGAACCAGCGTAGCAGAAGCGTGTGATATAAACTTTCTTTTTGTGTTAATGTTGACTAAGAATAATATTCTCATTCTTAAGTGCCAGTGGGACTCAGTGAATGCGAGGCAAGTCCTTGCAGAAATGGCGGAACATGCTATTCAGTGGACGACATCCAGACTTACAGATGTCACTGTGCAGAGGGATTCAAGGGAAAACACTGCGAAGGTAAATGAATTAAACAATCTTTCATAAGTGCTGGATTTGGAATATGAGCAAAGTCGCTATAAAAGTGTTATCTTGATGTAGACACAAGCAAATGTCATCCGAATCCTTGTGAGAATTTCGGAGAGTGTACGGTTCTTCAAACCGGGTACGAATGCAGTTGTAAAAGAGGTTTCCGTGGAACAAGATGTGAAGGTACACTGAGACTACAATCCCCACTAATAAGCTTCTTTAATAATATTAAGTCGAAACTGCAGCTAAACACTTTTATTGTACAAAGGGATTATTGGAAGAACAATTTCTCTATTTATCTTATACTGTGACTGCCAAAAATCAAACGGGCCGGACGAAATTTTAAATCTTCTTGAGAATTCAAATAGTTAGCAAATAGATTCCCAATATCACTTGAAAAGATATCCCTATTAACAGATAATCAAATTATGATATTTCAAAGTGCAATGTTCCATCCAGTTTTTCTCATGATATAGTTCGAGATCAGTGTCACCCCACTCCGTGCAGAAATGGAGGTAGTTGTACCTCAGTCGCTACTGAATATGCTTGTAGCTGTATCTACGGTTTTATTGGGAAGAATTGCGAAGGTAAAGATTAAGCAACTGCTATTTCAGAAAAAAAAACAAGCTCTCAAACAAAAATGATACAAATATTCAAAATAACTTCCCATTTGATATCTGTTTTTCATCAGTGGAGTCGAAATGCTTTCCTCTAAATCCTTGTAAACATGGCGGAACATGTCATGAGAACGACAGCAGTTATAAATGTAATTGTTCCGGAGGATGGGCTGGAATCAGCTGTGAAAGTAAGCAATATCACACCACGTTATCGAACTTCACAGGGCAAAATTTTTCACATTTTACCAATTTATAATGCTGTGGAAATTAATCTCCTTGTTTTTGACTCCATCAATATTTAGTTTATTAAGCAGTGCGTCCATTGATGAATATAACTTGTATTCTTATTTTAGTTCCCTCCTATTCAAGATATTGACACAACTTATGGTAAAACGACTACAACGGCTGGAAATAATGCACCCACCAAGCTTATTGTGCATCAAAGTTGTGCGTGCGTACAGCCGTGCGCACATCTTATTTGGTGGTGCTGAACCGTTGAAAAGACGGAATAGGTTAATTACACTCCCCCATCAGTCAAAAAAGTCTTAATACTACTCTAGACATCACTGCATTGACTGCAATGTTCAAAGAATTGAGCAAATTCTGAAACTGAAGTAATTCTACGTAAGATGTATTGCAGTATTTTACTTTATTATTTTTACGCTGTAAAATAACATCATTAAGATGCAAAATAATATCTTGTAAAATACCATGGAGCTGTAGGATAGAATCGATCGATTGTCATCAAGTATTGATTGATCTCAAACACTACTATTCTCTAGCATTTCATAGATTTAAAAATTGACATGATTAAAATATCTAAAAATGTATCTTGACATTGTAATATACTATATAGTAAGTTTATTTTGAGAAAAGTTCTTGTTTCCCAAGTGCTGGTTAACCTGACGCACGAAACTACAAACTGCAATATTAGTGCTAGATTCTTAGTTTCTTCCTCTAGATAACAGAGGTTAGCCTTACCCAGCCTTGCAAAAATCATACGCAACTGAAATACATATATACAAACACTATATAATAGAAAAGTTATTTATATCGCGAATCGATATTGATATTAGCAAGTGAAATGCCCTTCTATAGCTTTAATAATCCACCAACCGTTAAATATTTCAAACACCTAATTATCTCAACCGTTTAAAGTGCAGTCAAATAACTGGTACCAAAGTTTAGTGATGTAAATTTTCCAATTTCTCATATTGGATCTGCTGTAATGAAAACTTGAATAAAAGTGCTAGGAATTTAAGCAAATTATCTGTTTATCTACGTTTACGGAAAGTAAAACGCCATTTCTCCAGAGTCTAACTTTTGCACGAACACCTTTGTCTATTTGGGACTGGAAAAGTTATGAACGCACGGTTATCAATTTGGTGGAATGTGGTAGAAATATTGGCTCAAACCACTTTAGTTTAAACTGAGCATTATTTTTGAAGAAAATTCAAGAAAATTTTGATACACTCGAAGATGAAGTTAAATACCCTATGCTTTATCTTCGTTTTAAGTTGCGTTTACGTTGAAGTGAACGGTGTTGATCAAGCATCAAGTAAAGGTAAAGAAAAGATTTATAGGGATAATTCAACGTTGAAAGCAGAGAATTCTTCAAGAAAAAAATCCTCAAGTTTTCGTTCAGAAAAAGATGGTAAAGTAAACGAAAAGAGTAGATTGATGTCAAATGACATTACTGACAAAGTGAATCAGTTGATTTCGAAAATTATAAATCGAGGGACCATAAGGATCTTAAAAGATCATGTGAAAAGTTCAAACGCTGCTGAATCTAAGCTCTCACAACATTTTCATTCACCATCAAACTCAACAGCAGCTGAAAATGATATCGGAGTAAAGAGAACTGGTGGCAAAACTAAAAGCAGTACAATGCTGGAAAAAATCAACGAAGACGACATTACACGCAAAAAAGTGGTAGATAAGAAAGGACAACAGACAAAACCTGTAACGAAAGATCCCAAAGAAACAGGTTCAAGGAATTCACAGGAAGATCATAGTAGGATTTCTGCCGAAGGAAAAGAAGTGAATGGCCAAAAGAACGAAAGAAAGTCTAAATTAATAAAGGAAAATTTAAAGGAGACAAAATCAAACAGAAAATCAAATAATCTCAAAGGAAAAGGAAATATGGGAAAAAGCAAGGAGAGCGAACAAAACAATGAGATTTCTACACAAAAAGACAACGTGGAAGACGAAAAGAATGAACAAAAAAAAGAATCTCTAACGGATGGTGTGACGAAGACGACTTTCGATACCAAAACAAATGTTTTAGAAGAAAAACATGAAACCCCAGGATCAGTAATCAACAACAAGAAAAACGTACACTACGATAATAAAGATACAAAACAAGAGAGCCCAATCAACACTGAAGAAAAAAATGAAACACAGAAAGGAAAACAAACGTTTCAAACATACAATAATGTAACATACATGAATTCTACTCCACCTTTACATAAGGAAGCCAAAGAATTAAGAACTGAAAAGGATCAGAATACATTTCTTAATCATGTTGATACCAAAGACTTCATGAGAGCTGACAAGACCTCCAAGTTCTTGGACTCAAAATCACAAATTAGTTCCCAAAGAGACGGCAATGGGAAAATGCAAAAAAAGCGTGCAAAGAAACTTCTGACTACGTTTTTTGATAGTGAATCGAGCGATGACAAACACGTGCAGCACAAGAAAACGCACGTTGCAAAAGAAAAGGAGAATGGTAAACAGAAGAAGGTAATGGGAGACGCTGAAAAAATGAACAAGAAGAAAATGCATGTTGCAGGAGAAAACTTAAACGTTGAAGAGGAAAAGATAACGAAAAACGCGGAAAAAGCGCACGTTGCAGAAGAACAGGACAACGGCGAGCACTACAAACGCAGAGGACATACCGAAGAAAAAGACGAGAAGAAATTAAACATTGCGCAAAAAAACGCAAATGCTGGACGAAACACGAAGAGCGAGACGCACGATCAAGAGAGCATGCTCGCAGAGATCTCGGATAAATTGTACAAGCGAGCAAGGCCTCAATTACAGCCTCAAATAACAAGATCAAATGGTAAAGTTATCGAAACGGTTTTACCTTCTGGGCCAAGTGCGACGGCACCTCAACATATAAGACTTAGTAACCAACTAACTCATGTATTATTCAAACCTATACATAGATACTTCCCTGCGATACATCGTTATATGACCAAACCCATTCATCGATATTTGAAGAAGCCTATAGATCTACGGGGTGGAATGACCACTCTTGAAGGAGAACAGTTCAAGGAGGCGTCGCTTCCACAAGTAAAAGAGTACACTGCCTCTCTCGGGATTAACCACATAGCTGGGCGACCACAAGTTGCTGGTAGAATGAACACTCTAGCTTCGGGGCAGTTGAGAGATCACGTGAAGTTGGGATTACCACTTGCAAGAAATAGGTTCAACTCTCTGTCGCGATACCAATTTGGCTTACCTAAAGCAGTGGCCACTCAGCAAGGTGCAAATTCCGGGAGACTGGTCAACATTGAAGGGCCTGCACAAAAGATCAAGCAGTATGATGGCCATGCTATTCCAAGGATTGTGCAGTCGAATCTTGCTTCAGGAGGGTTGTTTAATGATAATCATATCATTCAAGATGCAAGACATGCAGTGCCAATCAGACTCAACACGCAATTACCACCTAGATTTCAACCAGTGTTGATCCATCCACACAGATTTTCACCTTCCGGTAAGTAGTCAAAAAGACTGTTACAGCGCAGACTCTAGTTTTCACAAGATTGTAGTTAATCCACTCGCATCGCAAGCCAGCTGAAGTAGGTTGAGTTATATATGATCTCAAAACAGAAGACGATATATAACAAATAGACTACACAAATTCTTGAGTCATGAATGGGAGAAGTTACGGAAAAACGCAGCAATCGTTCCTTTTCCAGGAATCGACCCGCTGCTCGTGCATCTAAAAGATGCTCAGCGAATCCTCTCGGAGAAGTAAGTGCCTCAGAAAGAATTTTTGTTTTCTTCTTACTTCAGGTTTTGGACCATGCAGCACGAATCCTTGTAAGAACAATGGTGTTTGTTCTACTGTCAATGATCAAGCAATGTGCATCTGTAAACCTGGCTTCCGAGGAATGTTTTGTGAAAGTACGTCGAGATTTTTTACATTAGAATAGAATAGATAAATGGTTTAATGTATTGGCGATTATTACATTCTAGTGATCAACAAGTGCTTTCCCAATCCTTGTCATAACTATGGTTCGTGTACGGAGATTGAAAGAGATTTTGAATGTAGTTGTAAAAAGGGATTTAGAGGAAAACGATGTGAAGGTAATGTTAAGCAAACAATACTTCAACGCTGATATTATTTTTACTTAAGACTAAGAAAACATATACTGTATGTCTCGAAGCAATATGAGTTTTGACTGTTGAATTATCACCAAGAGTTTCTTGCGGATTCGGAGAGCGCCAAACACGTCAGCAAGATCTAAGAACATCTTTGAAAAATTTGTTCTCTTAGCCAAAATGGCATCCACATGCGCGTTCAAATGCACCCAGCTAACATATTTTATCATGCCTCAGTGTTACTTTATCAAACAAAAGATTACTTCAATAGTCGATGTGAAACTCTAGCCATTTAATGACCTCACAAAGCAAAAAGTCAACGAATTTCCAACTTGACTGCAGTTGAAAACAAGTGCGAACCAAACCCGTGCAATAATGGTGGATCATGTTCTGAGATTGAAAATGACTACGTGTGTTCATGCAGAGAAGGATTCTTTGGTCACAGTTGCGAAGGTAAGAAACGAAGAATTTGACATCACGCTCTCCGCTTGCCGTTGGCTACAGTAAAGACCTGTATATTTACATTCTGTGCAATTTCTAGCTGAATCCAAATGCAATCCTATCAACCCTTGCAAGAATGGTGCTACGTGTCAGGAAGCGCGGAATACTTACAAGTGTCTCTGCAGAGATGGATTCGGAGGGTATAATTGTGAAGGTGAGGGACTACGATGTACAATAGATTGCATTGCTTTCTACTGCTACGAATTAGAGGTCTTTGTTCCATACTCTATTTGTTCCAACAATAACCATGGCTAACTCTTTCAATATTTTTAACGAAGCTATTGGCTCAAGTCTTTAACTCAATGTTGTGATTTTACCTATACATAAGTTGACATATTCTAAGTAAGCGACTTAACTAATTTGAATTGAAATGTAATGCTGTCTTTTTAACCTATTTTACTTTGCTAAATCTCATGAAAACGACCTAAGGCTGATAAGGTTATATTCGTAACATAAAGTGTCTTCTTTTTTCTTATTTCGCATGTGTACAGCTCGTGTTAGACGGAACATTTGTCTACCCAATCCATGTCAACATGGCGGTTTCTGTACCATCACTGGCACAAGTACTGGGAACTACACTTGTAGTTGTGCTGCCGGTTGGAAAGGGCCGACGTGTGTTGGTAAGCTTGCAATAACCATTGTTTTATAATAAAAAATGAGCTTTATTATCCATCTTTGGTGGATAATGTACATCTCAAACATACACATTTTGCTGATTGTTTTAGAAAAAATCGACAAGTGGGGAAACAGTCAAGGCCCGACTATATGCGAGTCAGTCAACCCGTGTATGTATGGTGGGACGTGTACTCCAGTTAGTTATTATGACTACACCTGCACATGCCCGTTCGACCGAGGTGGAGCCCATTGCGAACGTAAGTGTATGCTGTGAAACCGAACCACCTCTTTAGCACGGTAACCTATACTTGACAATTTCAGTAGACTACTTTCAAACACCTCCGACAGGATTCTTTAGAAATTTCGTCTGGAGCTTGCATATTAAAACGTTATCCCATTACTTTTATCATGCAGAAGATCTCAGCCACCAGAAGATGGTGAGCACTTGTGGTCATTGTCATGAGTTTGCACGATGTCTTGACGATCATTGCTCGTGTAAGGAAGGTTACGAGGGAGATGGAACGAGCTGTCAACCAGGTATTAAAATATTATTGTGACAGCTGAACGTAGCTACTTGCTTTTGAAATTTTTGTCGCCAACTAGCAGCTGCATACTGCGTTACAAAATTATGAGGATTCATCTTCTTCGCTGAAAATCACTTTTTCTCCAATCTTTCAAAGAAACAAAGAATCTCCTACGGAAATATCAATTCTCTTTTTAAACATCTTTTTTCAAAGTTCAGCATTATTCTTCTAGTTCCACAGTTCTGTCATCCTAATCCATGCTACAATGGTGGAGTTTGTAAGCAATCAACCAGTAAGAAGCGAGCAATATCTAGTGGAAAACCGTGGTTGTGTGAATGTCAGACTGGATACAAGGGACCAAATTGCCAAGGTAAACTACCAAACACACGACTGATGTGTATTCGCAATCATTTACCATGTTCATTTTGAATTTTCATTCCAGAAATGGATCTATGCTTGATGAGATTATGTCAAAACGGTGGCACTTGTATAAGTTCTGAAGGGCAGACGAGATGCTTATGCCCACCAAGTCATGGTGGCAAGTACTGTCAAGGTTTGTAGAAATAAAGACGTGTACGGTAATTTCTCATCAATACGAACAAGCATGAACAAGAGGATAAGCATAACGATGAAACACTTTGACTGCATCTTATCTTTGCTATTCTTGTTCTTCCATCAGAGAAAAACGTTTGTCATGGGAATCCTTGTAAAAACGGTGGATTTTGTAAGGATGTTGAAGGAGTTGCCTCTTGTTTATGCCCAGAAGCATACGAGGGAACAAACTGCCAACGTAAGTAAAATACATATCAGTATTCGTGTGAGGGTACACCATGAATGTATTTATTATTGCAAAGCTTTCGGTCCGTTAGCCCGGACCTTCATCAGTTGCACT
>JAODVQ020032334.1:1804-11860 GCA_025400075.2 Phenganax stokvisi
CTGTAGCATACACCAGGTTAGGGCAAGGTTGGTTTGTGGGCTCAGCGTTCGCAATGGTCAGTGCCGTAAGGTGTCCGCTAAACTGCATTAGCCCCCTTCTATAAATCAACCGAATTTTTGACAGTGTACAAAAAGATACTGTGTATTTTTTTCAAATTTTTCTCATGACTTATGCGGTTCGCAAGAGACTTTACAGGGTGTAAGACTCATGCATGCAACTTCTTTAGCACTGCTGTT
Source organism: Phenganax stokvisi (assembly GCA_025400075.2). Lineage (NCBI taxonomy): Eukaryota > Metazoa > Cnidaria > Anthozoa > Malacalcyonacea > Clavulariidae > Phenganax > Phenganax stokvisi. The sequence goes on from JAODVQ020032334.1 coordinate 2,042, forward strand.
GTGACGAGCAAATTGTGCGTAAAACTACTGCGGTCGTGGAATTACTATGATCGACTGAAGTTGTTTTAAGTATTCAGTATTAAGTAATGTGCATGACAGACAATCTATGTTCACGGGCCGGCTGTTCGTAAAGATGTGTGGGAGTGATTTTGAAATATGACTTATCCACCGTTTAAACTAAACGGCGTACGAACAACCGGCCCCTGAACATGCGCCACAAAGCTTTTAAATGAGAGTGTGTAGGCTCGTGGCATAGTCGTATAAATTTCACATACAGACAATGCACTTTTCAGGTAAAATTTATCAATAAGAATACATGATACAGATTTCATTACGATTAAGTGTCAATCATGCATCATTAAATTACATCATATTCAATGACTTTATTTTCTGTTATCATCGTAGAAATTGCCATTTCCTGCGGACCAAGTTGCGATTTTCGCTCTGAAAAACGTTTATAAAGCATAAGCTTATGAAGCACAATGTACTTTTCAAAAGAAGAGAAAGTCATAGCCACATGATAAGAACTTAAATTTGTCAAGCTGTTCCACTATGTCCTGTTTAAATGGAATGGGAAAGGCCATTTTCTATCGTAGCCATTTTACCCAATCTCGTACCCAGGCGCTTCAGTTTATTGTATTGATCAGTTGCTAGGCGAGCGCACGAGGGTTCTTGGGATGATACGGACGGGTGAGGCTTCCCCTTTAGATTGAGCCACGCCAAGATGCATCTTGTTTTCCGAACTACCCCTAGAACCCCCACGGACTCACCTAGCAACTGATTACTGAAGTGCATTTAAAAATGCAGGGGTCGCCCGCGCTGGTGAAGCAGTGGCTATGGAAGAGACTTACTTTGCGACGGGACTGGAGCCGGTGGTGGATAGGTAGGGCATCATGATTTGGTTAGAAGTGTCTGAATCCGTGTACTGCTGTGCTTCTCCTAGACTGTACCCCTCTGCTGAAGCGTATTCTTGTATTGATACGTATGATTCTGTTAGATCGTAATCTATTCCTGTGTCTGTATATTGCAGTTCTTCAGAGTATAGTTCTGGGTCTGTGGTGTATTGGTTGTATTCTAGATCTGCAGATAATTCCCCTTGCTGCGTGTACGTTTCCCTGTTCCCTCGATACAAATCCCCTTGCTGCGTGAACATTTCCCCTTGCTCCGTGTAGAAATCCCTTTGATGCGTGTACGTTCTCCTTTGCTGCGTGTACAAGTACCCTTGCCTTGGGTAAAATTCTCTTCTTTCCATGTGCATGTCCCTTTGCGATACTCCCGGGTCTATGTGTTGTTTTCTTGGGTGAGTGTTAAACATGTTCATTTCTCGCTGAAAATCTTCCTGTAACTTTTTTGAATGTGAGTCGTCTTTCTTGAGCGTATTCAAAAAGGGTTCATCTTCATAGTGAGCGCTATCGTCACCATCATCAATTGATTGTTGTTTCCCATGTTTCTTTCTGCGGAGATCGTGAAATTATTACCAATTCATCAAGGAAATTCAAAACAACTTCATGTTAAATCATTATCTTGAAACTGAGGAATAGCTACTGGTGTGTAGTTGGAAATATTTCAACATACATTATCTTGAATAATTTCAAATAACTATAGTTTAAATTGCATAATTGATGAATTTTGGTGGTCACTTCAAAAATCTGTTTTCGAATTTTACTGTTATTTCAAAGTCCTCGACAATTATAAAGGTTCGTATGTTCGAATCGCTCCCGTGCTTTGAAATATCGGAAAAATTCTCCATCTTGTCGCTGAACTATTACATGTAGGATATGGTTAATTACACTTTACCTCCGACGATGAGTACAATAGCAAATACACAATGCTAGTAATAGAAAAATTCCTTCAGCTGGTGTTACGATGTAAAGCAAGATCTTTTCCAATTCCGTAAAATTTTTATTGTCTGAATAGCAAATAGATAATGATTTTTGAGCGAAAGCCAGAAGTGAGCACAATATCGTGCATGCTACTCGATCTTTCCTATCTTATTACTGTTATTTATATTATATATTTATACCTATTTTTTTACAAAATGTTCCATTGATATTTTGGCTTGATTCGTAGCCATCTTTGCAAATACACGTATATCCGCCAAATGTATTTTTGCATATTTGCTTTTCGAGACATCCGTCAATTTCTTCTTCGCATTCATCAATGTCTGAAGCAAAGATAAACGAAGGAACTGTATATATTTAAAATTACTGTTCTTTTATAGTTTTGCTAGTTTCCCAAATTGTTTTTCTCCTGTTATATAGATTCAAAGCGAGGATAACTGGACATGCATAGCATTTAAAAAAAGGTACGTGGACAGCATTGTTTCGATATAACTACCAACTATAGTTAGGCTGTAAAATTGTTCAAATTTCTGCGGCTAAAAAAATACATCAAAGGTGCAAATTTTACGGGGCTGTAGCGTACATTTTCCGCATTTGACAGCACTTCGCCACCAAACATTGCAGTTTAGCTAATTTTCAGATGTTCTGTTATCAGTGCGCGAGGATTGATTTTCTTTTTGTCAATATCAAAATTGGTCTATAGCTGTAATCCCCCATCGATTCCAATACTAATAATGCAACTCTATATACCTTCACATTTTTGGCCATCGCCTTTATAACCTTTATCACACGAGCACTTAAACGAACCAATCCGGTTGACACACGTGGCTTGATTTGAACAAACGTTTTCTTGCTTACATTCGTTCACGTCTAAAAGAAAATAATATAGAATGAGTTTTTTGCAAGGGCAACGAATCCATGCATGTGTCTATTTTGCTCCATTTTGAGGTGAGATTCACAAGAGCAAAATGAAGCGATTTTCGGCGTACCTTTGCAAATTTTTCCATCACCTTCAAAACCTGATCCGCAGACACATTTTTTCACTTTTTTGATCTCATCCACGAGACAATTCGCGTACCTTGAACAACCCAAATCTTTACACGCATTTCCTACATAGAAACAGATTGTATGTCATCGAAAACAAAGTCTAGATATAACTCAAAAACAGTTATAATAAGCAATTAAATTAAAGACATAAGTTTACCAATCTGTATCAGAGACACTGATTGGTCATATTCCTCTTGAATTTCTTCGTTAATTCATCGAAGGATGTCACATGAGAATCAGTGAACGGTAGCCATACTTACCTATGCAAGAAGCTCCATTTCCAAAGTAGCCTGGCTTGCAAAAACATGTATACCTATGGAGGTAGTAGATACAGTTCGCAAATTGCGAACATACTCCTTCCTTTGGGCAGTTTTCAATTGCTGAAAAAAGAGGAAATTGAAGATGTATTGTAAACTTCGATGTTTGTCAATGTGTGATACACGTAGCTTGATTTGAACAAACGTTTTCTTGTTTACATTCGTTCGTCTATAAAATTGAAATAAGGGTGTCTTCAGACAAAGTTGAACGGAGTATATGACTGATTTCATTGTCAAAAGGAAGTCAGATTTGGTACGTTGATTATCGTTGCGAATTAGTTGCTCTTCTCCGGCATAACTTATTAGTTTACCGTATCGTAGATAACTTTACCTTTGCGAAGACAACCTTAATTCGTTAGCTATACATACGAATTAAAAATTACGGTCTAGCAAAAGTGTATTTACGCTTCGGCTAGTCTATAGATTCGAACCTTTACATTGACCATTAAATCTATCTGAAAATATCATAAAGCCTTCTTTGCAATTGCATATGTAGGACTCCTTGTTTTTCACACACGTTTCTGATTCTGGATTACAAACGTAGGATACGTTGTTAGGTTTACACGGATCTTTAAAGAGAAATAGCGTAAAACAGATAGATGCATACATTTTTTTGAACAACATAGTTCCTTCGGAGTAAAAGTGCGATACTAGTGGTGTAAAATCTGAAGGAAAATTTAATGTAAACTTGTTAAGGCCAGTTCATACGGGCGATTTTTGCTGCGATTTTTCTCCTTTTAGTGTATGTGATCGAGTAGGTTGACTAGCGAGTGCATTAGCAAAATTGTTGGACCAGGTATACTCGCCAGTTATCCACTCTATCACATCGTTCAACACGAGAAAACTCGCATTGAAAATCGCCCGTGTGAACTGGCCTTTAGAAAGTCTTGAAAAACAAAACTATGCCGAGAAGAAAAGTTGGTACCTCGCGTAGTCGAGGGCGTCTTTTCTAATCCTAGTGCATTCTTGACAAAGGCATTCCAAGCAAGCAAAAAAAAAAAAAATAAAACGCAATGGAAAAACACCATTTCATCATGACATTTTTGCGAGGCCCTTCGACTATTTCATGATAATTGTCTTTGTGACATCATGCAACCACGCTTGTAAGGGAATAGTTGCGTGCGCGCAACTCGCGTGAGAAAATCACAACATTTTCACAATTTTTTACACAAGAATTATAGGTTAAGAGTCTGACTTGTAGATTATGTCATCACTCGTTCTATAGCAAGTTCTTTGTGTCGCGTCTTCTATTCTTTAGTAAATTCGCCTGCATGGCGTCGCATGGACATAGTGTACAAAAAGTCACCCTTCATTAATTGGTTGTCTTAGCGAGAAAATATAAACGAAAATAATGCACAGAGGTAGCTTTATTCAAGTCAAATTTCTTATACTGATTATATACAGAGAAATTTCGTACTCAGAGTTCGTACAGGTTTCATTGGATTTCAGCTGAATTTCTTTGTGGCCTTAGTTCGTACCATCGTAGTTACTCGTGGGGTCTCCTTCTGTCCAAACTTCAATTGTAGATGTAGCAATTTTCACTCTGAAAATAGATAAGTTTTTTGTGAAATGGCACTTCATGGGAATTGCCAAATCTGTATGCTGATGCATGCCATTAAGAAAAAGCAGCTTTTTTTAAAAATAAGCGATATTCAGGAACCTAAACGTTGCTAAGTTTTCAAACCATGTCGACGTAACTTAATGGGCAGCTTATTGTAGCAGATTTGGAGTTTCCTGATATTTCAAAAGATGTCTTTATTGATGAAGTATGATAAGAAAACTCACTCTGCGATGGCAACAGACTCGTTATCAGCAACGTAAGGCTGCAACATGTGTATTTCTGGATCGCTTGGTTGTTTAGTCACTTCTGGTGTGGAGTTCTTTGATTCTTCCTTTGTAGATTGTCTTGATTTCGTTACGGTTTGTTGCGCTGGTTGTTTTTGCTTTTTTTGTTGTTTTGTTTCTCCATCAAGCTTCCTCTTTATGGTGGATTGTTTCATTATTTCTGCGATGGATTGCTGTGCTCCGCTTGGGGTGTAGTTTTGCGACAAATTTGAGATGTTGGATGGTTGTGGCTTTTTGTTCACCCGCAATGTCGACTTTTCGTTGACGCTTTTGTTTGAATTTCCTGGGATGAATTTACTTGAGTTTTCTGGAAAAGGTAGTCGTTTTAGCTGTTTGAGTTGTGCCTCTAACCCCTCAGTGACTGACATTCTGGCGCTTTGTGCTTGGGACATTCCTGCCTCAGCAATTACTCGTGGTGCAGAACAGGTCGATTCGAACGTCAGTGTCTGTTGGTCACGACCCTCTTCCTGTTTAGTTTCCAACAAAGGATCTTTTTCGCCATCGCTTATAGTCGGTTGTTGTTTATTTTTCCTTCAAAGAACGTTTTATTTGATTATTAGTGCGTTTACGGGCAAGAGAATATTTACTCTTGGCAAGCGTTAGGAATGTTTTCTTTTTCGAAATTTCTTGTTGTATATTCCATAAAATGGTTTCAGTCATTAAAGTAAATCCTGTCTAGATTCATCATGTTCAGTCTTTAATATATTTAAATCCAATATTTCTTCGTCATACCTGTACCAAATGGCCAAACTAAGTGCTAGTACAATAAAAAGTCCTGTCAGCAATGCACCCGCAAGAAGCAAGGTTACATCCGAATCCGTTGACTCATCTTTTTCTGAAATAAAAGAGCTAAAGTTTGAAGTGAAATCCCAAAAAAGTTTCTTTTTGAATTTTCGCCCATTGGCAATGTGGGAATTATTTGCTCCTATGCCCCCCTAATTATATACTATGTTACTCTTTCTAACGTCCGGTGATTTTACTTGTCAAGGTGAAACTCATTGCCAGCTTAACAGGTTACGATTTTAACCACACTGTACCTATTTCTTGACATTCTGTATCCTCGGCATTGTCTTGTTTTTCATAGCCATCTTTGCAAACACACGAATATCCACCGGCGCTGTTCATGCAGTTTTGTGTTCGGTCACAATCGTGTTTTTGTTCTTTGCATTCGTCAACGTCTAAAGAAAATTATCATTAGTCAGAGAGAACAATGATTGTAAATGCTGGACGTGAATGACTGTATTACCTTTACAATGTTGTCCATTGCGTTCATAACCTTTATTACAAGTGCATTGATACGAGCCCATGTTGTTGCTACACTTCGCATGATTTGAGCAAATATCTTCTTGTTCACATTCATTCACGTCTCGAAGAAAAACAAAACAGTATGGCGCGTCATAGGGCATGAATTTCAAAAAGGCTGATTCTTTGGTTTCTTTTAATAGGTATGGCTCTAAACTGCGCAAGCCGCAACATCACTTTTCTCTCAGGACTGCTTTTAGATTGAGTTTAGTAAACAGACTATGAGGCTAGTGCAGTTTAGCGGACGCTACGCGGGTGACCAGCAAAAAATATATATTATATTAAGAACGATGAGCCCACAACCCTACCCAGCGTTGTTAATGTAATATATTATTTGAACGGTCAGCAGCGTAAGGTGTCCGCTAAACTGCATTCTAGCGCAGACAATATTCTCCCTTTTGGCTTCTTCGTGGCTGAAGAATAACTATATTTTTATCCAGGTGTCTTTTAGTGGGCTCGAGGCATAAAATTCTCCATATATTTTATCAAGTGTTGCCTTTTGTTGATTGATTTCTTGTGCAAGCGCGTTAAATACTAATTTCATGCTTGCATACCACTAGCATACCCATGCAGTGTGTTTAGTATTACCTTCACAAACTTTTCCATCTCCAATGTAACCAGGTCTGCACACGCATGTTCTAATAGTGTCCGTACTATTGATGTTGGTTGTTTTATGCATAGTACAATCCGAACCGTACTTTGAACAGCCTAAGCCTTTGCACTCGTTTGCTAAATTGAAACAAATGGCATGTTCATTATGGGAAGAAACTCAGAGGTGAGATTTCTAATCCTCGTGTAACGCAGTCATATACCGCACTGACCTATGCAATAAGCTCCACTTCCAAAGTAGCCGGGTTTACAAATGCACGTATACATGCTGAGACTGTAGATGCAATGTGCACGCTCGTCACATATGCTTTCTTTCGGGCAGGTGTCAAGTGCTAGAGAAAAAATATCAATTTAAAGATGTAGTAGGTTGTTGATCTTGATTGTTTGCTCTCTGTTGAAAACTAAGTATAGTTTGAACTAACAGCTGACTAGTCAATAAGAAATTGTCGTTCTAATGGACGAGCATAATTTACCTGTGGGAAGTTCTATTTAGCATTACCCCAAAGCTTGACTTTTACCTTCGCAATCACTGTTGGAGTTTTTATCAACTCTTGTATATCCTGATTTGCAGACGCATGCATATGATTCCATGTTCCTCTTGCACGTTTCCGTCATTGAGTTACATGGAGCAGTGCCAATTATAGGATTGCATGGATCTTAACAATAAACGACATTATTTGCATAGAGTCTGAAATTTTAAGCCCAAGCAATACTCGGGTGGAACGCGGAGAAATCACGTTCTTTACAAAGTATTGTCTTCATGAAATAGTTTTCATTCAATCTTGCCCTAATCCCGTTAATTTCCAACCAATCAGGACTGGGAATGTTGATTCGAAGCAAAATGCGTTGGGATAAGTTTCGTACCTTGGTCTGGCGAAGGCGTCGTTTCATTTCGTAATGCCTCCGTGGATTGTATATCCAACGAGAGCAAAAAAACAAAAATTAAAAAATTGCCAGGAATCATGACTATTTTACTGCGGCATTTTCGTGCAACGCTACTTGCGTCTCGTGGTGATTATCTTTGTGATGTCATGTGCTCGTAATTTGTGACGAAATTCGTGCACGCGCGAAAATCGCACAACTTAGAGCATTGTGTTGGTTTCCTGTATATCCGTGTAAGTTCTAAAGGGTCTGATGAAGGTCAGGGATTGTACATGTTTATAGTACTTGAGATATTTAGGCCCCGTTTACACTATACCGGATTGGTATCGGAGCGGCTCAGATTTTGCAACTATCGACGCTCTATGAAGATTTTTAATGGCAATGACACAAAGAAATATATAAAATCTGTCAGCCCAGTCAATTTTTGCTGGTAGTTATTGCTTCTTAACAGCAAACGAAGATATCGTGACAAGTGAATCCGGTATAGTGTAAACGGGGCCTTAATGAACAATCGTTATACATCTCTTTATGCAAGAAGTTCATCTGTATTGATTGACGCACTGTTTACTATTGCGCAAAAATGAAAATTGCAAGCGACTTTTCTTTTTTCTTCGCGTGGAAGTACTAGCCTTTTAATCCGAGGGGTAAATTACTCGGACAAAAAGCGTACGAAGATTTTTATGATCAAAAAATCTCCCGAATTTTAGGATTTTGGGATTTTTTGCGAAAGCTTAAGGGATTTTGGGATTTTTTCAAGAGATTTTTTGAGATATTTGCGAAAATTTAGGGGATTTTGGAATTTTAAAAATATTTTTGGTGGATTTCTGCAAAAATTTAAGGGATTTTGGGATGTTTTGTTCAGTGTACCAAGATTTGTCGGAGTAGTTTACGCCTCGTTCTAATCCATGAAGATAAAGTATTTGTATTGCAAGCTGTATTGCAATTATTTCTTAGGTAACTCAAAGATTATAAATTTGGACAATCCCTGACCTTCATTTAGGCACTTTGAAAATAAACATGATGCCATGCGGGAAATTTTAGCGTTTGTGTATTTAGATACTCTGTATAGTTAAAAATGCTTGTTTTTGAAGTACAATACTTTATATTAACTAATGCTATATATGATGATCAGTATCTTATGAATCATATAGGACCCTCTCGGATTAATACCAGGCTTTCTTTATTGTCAAAAAAAGTGTTGTTTATATACAGACATTCTGAATTTATTAGGGTTAGGTATGGATTGTACAGTAAATTATTGCCTTTATTTCTTGTTATCGATCCAAATAGTTAGTCCTCATCATCAGAGTAGGTTGGGATGGCAGAATTTATCTTTTTCACTCTGAAAAATACACATTAAGTTTAATTCTAAGTTTTAGAGAAGAAAAATTAGTGATACTTTTAGGAGACATACTTGGAAAGGTAGAGTGAGAGTCAAGGTCGCTTTCCACTTTCATACATGCACTTTGAAATAAATCACAAACATGGTTAGTTTAATGGTAAACTTACTGAGCGACGGCGACGGTACTGCGTGCGACAACATAAGGCTGCATGTAAGTTTTTGGCTCGCCCATCACTATTAATTGATTACTTGGTTGCGGAGTAGTATATTGCTGCACTCTTGTATTGAATTGTGGTCCATGCGGAAGCTGTGCTCCAAGTGAAGGCTGTGGTACCTGCCCGAGTTGGGCTCTTTGTAAAAGATGAGGTCCTTGTAATTGGTTGGGTCCATGTGATAGGGGAGGTCCTTGTGCATTTTGCGAATTGTACGAGTCTCCAAGCTGTACATATTGTTGCTGTTGTTGCTGTTGTAGTTGTAGTTGTTGTTGCACTTGTTGCTGTTGTAGTTGTTGTCCTACTTGTTGTTGTTGTAATTGTTGTTGTTGCAGCTGTTGTTGTTGTAATTGTTGTTGTTGTCGCTGTTGCTGTCGTACTTGTTGTTGTTGCAATTGTTGTTGTTGCAGTTGTTGTTGTTG
>JAODVQ020032543.1:0-11781 GCA_025400075.2 Phenganax stokvisi
CGCTCGTACTCGGTAACGTTTCTCCGAGTGATAGCCTCAATATGACAAGCAAAGTATTGATGGAACGTCATGTTGTTGTAGGGCGTACTTGGGTGGATGGGTGTATTGCACTGTCGGCAAGTGTTGCAAGCACGTCTGTCTGCGATTAATGAAAACCAGCCATAACCATGGCAAGGGCAAAATAGTACTGTGACATCATGTCTTTTTCTTCGCAGTGAAAGTAAAGACGGCATATCTCGTGCGTTGGACAATATTGGACGATGTCACGCGAGACTCGGCCAATTCGCGCAAGCCATTGATAGTTGGATGGAAAAATTGCCTTTAAGTAAAACTGCTCTGGAAACCACATGGCTACATCATGAAATAGGACGATGCTATCTGGAACAAAAGAATTATCGAGATGCGTTGGAATGTGGTCAGCGGTCACTCACATCGGCACAGGAGGCCGAGGAGAAAGTATGGGAGCTCAACGCAACTGTGCTCATTGCGCAATCGCAAGGTAAGTCCGTTCTAAGTTATACTTGGTTGGTTCACAAAGACAAAGTACAGGGGCCGGTGGTATAAAACTTTTAACTACGCTTTAACCACGATTTTGTTGTTAAAAAGTAGTTCAGTAAATCTTGAATAGGCGATTCTGGTTGGTTGATATTCGTACTTAACTATAGTTAACTTTAACAATGTTTTTATACAACCGGCCCTTGAAGTCTGGTTTGAGTGCATTCAGTTTTGAAGCCGAGTTTTAGCCATTCTATGAAAACAGGTTTCAATAAGAACAACGTTTTTTCAGCCATATTTCTCACTTTCTTTTGGAAAAAAAAACGAAAAACAGTCTGAAACGACTGCAGCAAATTTCTGCCAACAAAAATGCAACTTAGCGAGCTGGCAGTAGATTGTTCAACTTGAACTAGTATCGGAGAAATCGTGAAAAATTGCTGCGGCCGATAACACGCAGCTTTTTATGAATTCGAAACGGTGGGTTTTTCTTGAGTACGTTGAAACGGCGAATTTTTTCAAACTTCATTTTACAACTGGGTTCTTTTTCGAAGTTTTTACGTGCGGTGCTCTTTTCCTGCCTTACCCCTGCTGGTCAACGTTTGATTAATGTGAGAATCATGTTTTGTTCAGTCAAACTGGGCGAGTTGCATGGAGCTCTTGAGTCGTTTCAAAGCGCCCGCGAGATTGCAGCGGATTTGGCAGATAATGCAGCAGAAACGGCCATTGCAAAGGCGATCAATGACGTCCAGAATAGAATCAACAAAGGTAACAAAGCAGTTTTTTTAATGCATGTTCAAACTATGTTCTATCGTTGTGTGTTTTGAATTTAAATAGATTGCATTCGTAATTATTTAGTTAATTGATAGATAGACTGGTATAGCAGTTGCTTTTTAATGAGTTCCTTCCCACCCTAATCACAAATATACGATAAATACATTTGACAGAATTGTTGTAGTGATGATCATTTTATTAATATTGCAACATATCCACGCTTATTTTATTTCAGTTACGCCGATTGTCGGACACAAATGCATATTTTAGCAGTTCAAAACTCTTAGTACTGATACAATTACGGTTACGGTTGACTTTCTACTTTGCTCAGGTATAGGGCCCGAAGACACGACGACAACTGCCGATAATGGGGCAGAAGAGTCACGAGAGCAATACGATGGCGAAGAGAGGCAATCCGAGGACATCTTAGAGTATGAAAGTGAACAGCGCCATGGATATACAGATACAACTGATGAACCTGATGGATATCGTGGGAACGATGATTCTGAGTTCACGACTGAGAAAGAGACTGCTGATGCAACCGTTGAAGACTCAGCTGAGAAAACCACTGAAGAGGAGACGACCGTGTACAGCGAGCAGACTGGCACGACTGCATGAAGTAAACGCTGCAATAGTGTACTGTGTGAATAATTGAATTTTAAAACTAAAAAACATGGGGTAATTCGTGTAAATAAATATACTAGACCACGCCCAGGGTGTGTTGATTTTTTATTCTAGTGCATATAATCTCACTTGAGGAGGCAAGAAAAATCATTAATCAGTCGATTCTCCCCAAAGAGGGCAAATAAAGGGCAAATAAACATTTAGTATGTATGCTACCCGGCACTCAAAGATTGTATTCTTCCGCCAATGTGGTTCAGTAGACCGTTGATTACTTGTCGTGAATTGATTTTTTTTTATAAATTATCTAACTTCCATTAATCTCATCTCAACTTATATTATTAGATTAGCAGGGAAACCTCTTTAAATCAAACCCAGTTACTCAAATTTGAATAGAAAATGAGAATAACTCAACTGGTTTCGGAATTTGTCCTGCACTAGAAAAGGTAGCTGCATATTATAACATCTACATGCTTCCTGCGTATAAAATTTTGGCGTTTTTTAACAAGAGGACCCACTTGAGATTTTTCAAAACAACATGAATTTTGACGCCGACATCGAGTTATTTCAAGTAAACATTATTTCGGTGAAAAAAAAACCGCCTGTGGATAAGTTTGATATGTAATCTATACCACAAAGGAAATGCTGAAAGTCGCTTTTGAAGAATACACTGAACTTGGCTTGCTTCAGCTTGCTGATTGGACGAAATGTAATCGAGATACTCTATCAACGAATATTTGACATTGGATCTCTACGTTGTCCTGTTGTTTTCATTCTTTGAAAAGAACCAGTTTTTACAAAAAAATTCAAAAATCATTTTGGCTAAATAATCTAAGAAAAAAGTTATGCAGATCAACAGAAATGTGTAACAAACTGTTCAGATTGTGGCATTTCTTTTTTTTTTCAATATCTAGTTCAATATGATTTCGCATGACCCGAAATTGGAGAATTTTCCAGAAGAACTAAATCTAATTATAGTCTCGATATCAGTCTAGTCATTTCTAGCCACAATAATTGCTTAAAAAGTTGCGAAAAGGTATGAATTATGACTGATTTTTCACGCTACAAAGATAACATGATTATCCAACTTAATAGTGTTCGTGTAATTTACACCTCGCTATTTCCTCCCGTTTTCAAAACATACTGCCACGAGTTTTCACCTTGAGTGATTTGATCGAGTTATCTATGCTGAATTCTCTTAGGGTCTGCTCAAATTTCGAATGCTAGATGGAAAAATCGTATGTCAATTGCATACTTTTGTTTAATCAGGCGTCTGCAACATCAAAAATGTATCGGCTAAAAAATATCTTGAGTTGTATAGATATACTATTGAATGAAGTAAAAATAATTCTGTTCATATAACAGTGAAGTACAATTTCTAATAACTTTATACTGCAGTAAACTTACCCCAAGAAAATAATTTTCACATCAAGAGGAACATTCAGCAACTATTTGTACTGTTTTCAACCAAACCAGTCTTTTTTGTTCGTCCATAATTCTCTTTCATTTCAATGACATTACAGTTACAGTAGAAGTCTATCAACTATGATTACATAAGTTTACACACTGTAGAACTTCACTTTATTTTACCAAGTTTCTCATGTATTCAAAACATAAATTCAGTATATTGTCTTGCTTTAAATGCAAGTTGAATTTTATGCAAGAGAACTATTTAATGGTCTACTAAAATCCATTGAATGAGGTTTGCAGTCTTCGAGTGTCTCTGATTTTTCTGCACTTCAATATCATCCACTCAATCACATCTTTCAATAACTTACATCGGAGACTTGATTTGCCTTGGACTATATAAATCACTAGGAGCGTTGGCATGTGAGTTGACGAAAGTTTATTTGGCTCCGAAATTGAGCTGCATGCAATGAGTTCGTCTAGTTGACAAGAGTGTCAAGCAACAGGACGATGCATTGTGCAGAATATCTTCTTATTATCGAGGAAATATTTGTCTCCTACGCAAAATCTATGATGACAACGACAACATGCAAAACAGTCCAAGTGGTAGACTAGATCTTGAGCGCGCATCACCATTTCAAATGCGGGAATAGTCTTTTCACATGCTGGGCAGAAACCAGTCCGACCAAATAACCTACAGGAAAAATGTGATATGATAATAAATACAGTTGGATTTTGTAGTATCATAACGGTATTTTTTTGCAAATTCTAAATGAAGATTTCAAAGTATGTGAGATATGAAATGAATTATCTGAGTATGGTTTTTGAAAGCGTCTTGTCTTCCTGAAATCTCGTTAATATGCGCACCTTTCATCTGTCTATAATTAGCGTGGAGTAAATTTTGAGTTGTTGACGGATTGCATCCAAAGTTTCATTTTAAATGACACAACTAGATTGTAATCATATTAATGTATTTGGGTTTTCATAGCAATATGCCATACACATACCATTTCCCTCCCACAAGACATATTAAAAACAATACTTCGTGTTCCAACAAGCTATGCTCTTGTTAATTAGCGCTATACTTTACATTCCTACGCAACTCCATTGCTCGAACTCAAAACCCTTTCTGCGGTTAATAGTTTGAAAATAAACTTTGTTTTTGTAAGTATATAGATGAGAGATGGAAAGTGCCAAGCGTGATTTGCTATTTTAGTAGTTCTAAGTAATTCGAATTTTCACGGCATATTCTGTATAAGGACTTAAATGCAAACATTTAACCTTACTTTAAAAGCTTCATTAAGGATGTATCATTGCGTTAAGTTGCTCATCACTTCAGAAATCGTAGCTATGCTTAATGCCAAATAGGGTGAAAGCGCATTAGATGCTATTAACCAACTTGGAACACCTTTACGTTTTAGGAAATCGCATATTATGCTAATGAACTGAACTTTTGTTCATATGTGTTGCTAATGCATTAATCCACATTTAATTAAGTTTCCTTGCAAATTACTAATCCGAAGCCAGTTGAGGAAATCAATTTTGATTATTGATTTGAGTGCGTAGTTGCCGGGTATGTTAGAAATTAGCCATGCACTAGCTGCAATTGCAAGAATGCTTTGATACAAATCGCTCGATATTTTTAACCACGTACTGCCGGATCCTATCTCGCTTTTCTCGATCATTGATAGCACACATATATATCAATCAGTTGCGTTATACTCGTACTATCTTCGCTATCATTGGACAAACTGCTGATTACAAATGTTCGTGTGCCTGCGACTATGAGCTGATGATCAAATTATTGTTACACAAGGAATATTATGCTTGGTATAACTCTGCTATTCTTGCTCATACGATACTACTCGTCCGCTTCGTATAGTTACTTAGAATGGCAATCCGCTGTTGCTTTTTTTTTCATACATGAAAAAGTTTAAATCCTTCGAACTTTTGTATTTTCTGAAAATATTTTATCAGACAGATGCGTAGTGGTGGCTGTTCAGAAACCGAGTTATAGTACAGTTCAGAGTTTTACAGTACATGCACGTGCGCATGAAAAACACGACAGAGGAAAGCAGTGCTTACTGTTGGCAATTGATAGTCATTGAGCCTCGCAGAGCAGCGAATAGTGATAAAATGCGTGAAATTATACTTTGTAAGAGCCCGCAAATGAAGTTCTTACCTGGTAGAAGACTGCTACTTTATAACGAATTGATTCGATTGCTCATGATAACTGCATGTTGACCCTATCTACTGTCGCAAGTGTTTAATGAAACCCAGCTCTAGCTGGATGCCTTATGTATGAAGACTAAATGTTACCTGAGGTAGTCTCGCTTGCATAGTATCAGGTTTGCTTTCGTGTATAACGTGGCTCCAACTTCCCCTAAACGACAATCGCAACAGGCACATTTCAAGCAATCCTCATGCCAAACTCTATCTATGGCCTTGAGCAGAAAGCGATCTTCTATAAGTTTATTGCAACCAGCGCAAAGTGGTCTTGCTTGGCTTGTTAACATCTTGCTGTGACGTCCTGAACAATACAAACACACAATAATAGGAAAATGACTTACATATACGAGACATTATGAGAGAAAATATTTGTTTTAGTCCATTTTAATAACTTTACCTATACTAGCATCCATATTGTACTCGAATATGAAGATATACGAACTTATATCTTCTCAATTATAGACCACACAACAACTGTGGAAGTATTCGAATATTGATCGGTTTTCCAAGTGTTTTTAACACAAGTGCAGTTTGGTATGGAACTCAATTACTGCATATATTTGTTTGACCTTGTTATTTGGATTGTATTGTATGGTGACTCCTGTTACACGCTGGATTGATGGCTAAATCAATGTTTATTTCGTCCTCCAAAGTGCTTCACTTGATAGAACGTACAAAATAACTAGCATCTGTCGATGTGACAATCGCCGGATTAGTATATGGATAAGTCACAAATCACGCATCCCAAAACTAGCGGGCGTCCTTCGTCTTCTCTTTGCGCAAATTTCTAAATATCACGCGCGCGATAGCAATGAATCGAAGTGATTTTTGCTTCTATTAGAGTTCGCTTAACCGCCTAGACTGTAGAGAGAAAATTGAATTAAGCTGCTAGCTTCATGAGTAACCCGATGCTTGCTACTTAGAATGACAATTATTCACATCGAGATTTTGTTTAATTGAATAAAGATCTTGTTAAAAGCTTCTCATGATTGATATACACCATGCAAGAATATCTTCAACTGTTATCTTTCGCGATTTCTTCTAATGCAAAAACCTTGCATCTAACTTATTCCATATTATATAATCATCATCTTGGGTTTTGTAGATTGTAGTTATAGCCTGCATACTAATTTTTTTCTCCGCGCTGAATCTGTTTATAAAGTTTGTGCTGTGTAGTGAAAAGGATTAAGGATGTGTTGTGGTTATTTGGTATTGTTAGTGAGTTCATTTTGATATGATTTAATAGTGATAGCAAATGGTGAAGTGCTCGCATGTGAAGTCTCATCAAGACACAAATCAATGACTGAATACTTGCCAACACTAGGGATTTGTAGGGCCTGGAAATGAGTATGGCGGACGTTCTTCTTACCCATAGTTCTTACCTCATCAAAATGACACTTGCAAGTAACCGCTCTTTTCCATTGTATGCAGCTTGTACATTTAGTCCAATCTAATATAGCCACTTCATTTCACACTTAATAGCCGGTTGCACATTTGTATTAACTATTATAAGGCTTTTTTTTTCTTTTTCGATGGCAGACGGCTTTATTACAGTTTGTTGATTTGGCATTAATGGTTATAGAGTTTTACTATCAGTTTTTTTTTCTACTCATAATCAATGAGGCCATAACTGCCTGAGAGGATTTGGGCTTCATACAAAAACATGCAGCCAATCCGAAAAATCTAAAGATAACATGGCGCAAATGTGCGTTACAATGCAATATGGTTTACCATGATTTACTGTTATAAAAACTGTTCGAAAGAGTGAATTAAAACTAGCTATTAATGCTGCTAATGGAGTATTCGCAGAATCACTGGTTGAAAGAGTTCATTTTGACCAATGTACGCAATAAAATGTAATTTAGATCTTTATCAGTGTTTACGTCGCTAGTCCTACCATATACAACACACGTACATATTTACTGGCTATAATCAAAGCAAGCTTTAAATTTTGCATTATTGCTGTAGTTCTAGACATTTTTCATTCTATATTACTTCGCGTTGTTTGCGCAAATTTTCATGGAATGTTTGAATTTGTCTGGTTGTGTACATTTGTCGCAATAGGGGATTAGGGAAGAAAGGTTTTGGTTCAACATCTTGATAACATCATTTCTAAAACAGGACGCAATGTGGTGCAACGATGGGCGACAACACCACGACATGTTGTTGAAGTACCTGTTGCTAAATACCAAACACTCGTCGCTGATGCCACGTTGTTTCTGCTCATAAATTATCATAAATCTTAATTTGCAGGTGCTATTGTTCAATGGTCAGACAATCTATAACACAAAAAATTTAGTATATTGCTTGTTAAATTCAACGATATTATAAAACTCATATTGCAGAAAGATCATCTTAGTAGCTTTTTTTGTTGATGCAAAGCGAAATTTTGAATTTTGGATACTGACAATTTAACCAAGATGGAGTCAAAAGTGTTAGTTGATGTTTTCTTTGTTCTTTTCTCGTGTTTATTTTGTACTGCTTATGGCCGTCATCTACAAGTGCAACTCACAGGCTACGAATGTTTCTATGATGATATAGAAGCCAATGTCTCTTGCTCTCTCGAGTACGCACCAATCACTGGTGCTAAACCTCAATTGGATACTTTCATTGAAGCCCCTCACGGTAACGTTATCTACAAAGCGAAAAAAAAGGACTACGATTTGTTCCGTTTTGTGTCAAAAACTTCAGGCACCTATCGTTTCTGTTTCAGTAATGTCTATGACAGTGTTTTCCAGACAAATTTGGTCTATTTTGATTTTGTAAAAGGCAAAGAAGACGATGAAACTTTTCCTGGGGCGTCCACTCAAACTGCGCTCACGCAAATGGAGACGACAGCTTATTCAATTCACGAGGCACTAGCGCTTATGGAACAATATCAAAATCACCATAGAATTAGAGAGGCTAACGGTCGCATTGCAGCCGAATCTTTGAACAGTCGTGTGCAGTGGTGGTCATTTAGTCAAGCATTAGTAATACCTTGCGTCTGTCTTTTGCAAGTGTATTTTCTCAGAAGATTTTTCACTGTGAAACGGGAAAATATTTAACTGGTTCTGGCAAGCTTTTCTTAGTTTATAAAACAACTAGTTTAGTTTTTTGCTCATTTACTGTGGACCTGTCCTGTAACTACGTCACAGCTACCTGGAAGTGCGACTACTGGGCTAAATTTAATGACATAGTATCCATTCCTATATTCCTTGGCCGCTCAGCCGCTCTTTCCATGCAGGCGGAAAGTTCTATTATGGAGCCATGGCTGTCTTAAACCAGAAACAATTCTCGTAAATTATTGCACCTCGGTGCAAATGTCAAATTTACTTGCTTCAAAAGGATGAAAGATAACGTTGAAATCTTACGGATTAAGCGTTAGAATAGTCCATAGTTCAATTTTATTACACCAAGTAAGTTAGAGTATTCCTAATGACCAATCTGTTTTATGTGCATTCTCCCAAAATGCATTCTGCGCTTGCACTGTTGTCATCCTGTGAATTTTAAGGCGGCGATTTTAGTGGACCTGGATTCAGGTTACCGTGCCTTTCAGCTGACCGCTGAGAACCTGGCTACGGGACATGAACGAATGAATGCAAGTGTCGACAGAACGGGAGACCTTATCAAACAAAATTAGCTAAAAATAAAATGCTTTGAGTTAATTTAAGAGTTGAAAAGTCCTTTTTAGATATTTATCAATCATTGTAGAGCTGGGGCCGTCCGTGCAGACACCGGAAATGTAGAAATGAGATTAAAATAACGTTTTAATGGTCATAAAACCACTTTCGTAGAATGAGCATGCGTGGAATGATACGATCTCCACTTTTTAGTGGTTTCGAGCGGCTGCCGGAAACCGTGGAAAAACTTCTTGAAAGTCATCTCTGAATTTTCCGGTATGTTCTTCCGGCCGTCTAGGAAAAGGGCGTCTTTTTCCGAAAAAACAGGAAAAGGATTTTAATCCCGCTTGATCAGTTGTGGTTCAAAGCATTTGACATAACTGAAATCGTTAAGTTAGCGTGCATTTATTCTGAATCCATTCGCCAACTATATATTTTAAAATGCCACTGAAATAATAAACTTTGTCAACAGCAAAAAGAGCAAGTTTAATTTTTTTTTAAACAGAGAATTGTACATACGTAATCCAACTATACCCATTCATTTGTTACTATATATTTACAGGACTTCTACATTTTTGAAATAACTAGAATTATCATTATTTTCTTCAACCTCCATGCATGACAATCATTTAGCTACTATTGTCGAATAGTGCAGCTTTGGAAAAATAATATAGAATGAAAAATATAACGCATTCATTTCAGTGTCTGATACGTTGGCTACTTGGGAGTTCAATTGGTCTGAATTCTATCAATTACTATAAGTATAACTGCAAAAGATAACCTTGCCTTGGTGGGTTCGACCTATACGTGATGTAAAAAACGACAAATGTTTTGTGAAAGTCTTTATAAAGGTCTCGCCGCTAAGCTAAAGTTGTAAACCAGCTACATCTGTTTGTATTCCATCTAAAATGTCCATTCACACATTATAGTGATTACAGTTAAGCTTTGAGACAATATGAATACTTCGCAGGTAAATACATTATGGATATCTATTTATAAAAGTTGTGAAGGTTAAATTCACAAAAACATTTTCAAATTACAGAGCTTGTAGACAGAGAATAATGCAAGTCACACCAGTGCAAACGCCACTAGTAAGCTATAAGATACTAAATTAAACCTTGCACCGATGTATTGATCATGTCGTTTTCTTGATAACGAAAATTCGCAAAAGTGTGTTCACAATAACTCGTTTATATTTTTGAAAAGGTAGTCATGCTGTATTTTGAAGAGGAAAAATTGTTACGCGTTGCATATAAGAAAAAGGCAGTTTTCTTTAGTTGGGAAATTCTTGTGACACTTTTTCCTAAAAATGCGAAATAGATTTTTTAATCTGTTGAATTTACAAATAATCGGATATGGTTCTCTTGCTTGTCGACATTTACAAACCAAAGTCAGAAAAAATTGCAAAAACAAGTAGTACAATGGACTTGCACAAAGTTGTTTCACGATATAAAACGAGCTACCTAGAAGTACAAGGTTATAAGTCACAATTTGTCATCTATGACATATGTGTTTTGAAGTTTGAACTTTAGAACTTTTAAAATTGAAAGTCGCGGATCTTGAGGCGCATCTGGTTTCCATTCTTTGGCAGTTAGCGTCTGTGAGACTCAAGTAATCACAATTCGCAGCGGTGTTGCAGACACTTAACAGGGAGGGGATATGAAAGTAAACTTTTTTTGAACCAGAGTGCGTTCGATTGAGAAGTCATGTAGTTTGGTTTTAAGTTAAAGTAATGCCAGTGGGTTACAATATAAAGATATTGAAGCAAAACTTATATAAGTGATATATGAGCTGCAGTTGTCCAAACTAGTTGATTGACGCAGTTGTCATGGCGTTTAATAAGCATAGCTCCAAGTGAGTGCGCGTCCTTGCCCGAGTCGAGAGTTGCGCACTAGGAGGGCATACCTTGATAAAGCAAACGAAATTTGCATTAGAAGCGCATACTCGTATACAATTTTGCCTCGCAAAGCGAACGCGCGCCGGTGAAGTACACTGAACTTACCACACTTTTTAATTTTAAAAATTAAGTTTTTTCGCCGAGGAGAGTTTTATTTGAACTAAATATAAGTTTGAGAATTGGTGGTAATCATGCTTCCTCGTTCTACGTTTAATTTTACCCCGGAGCAGGTTGCGTGCATTTGCGAGGCATTGCAACATAGCAATGATATGGACAGACTTGCAAGATTTCTTTGGTCTCTCCCAGAATGCGACAGTGTACAAAAAGAAGTGAGCGTGTTGAAGGCAAAAGCTACAGTGTTCTTTCATCAAGGCAATTTTCAAGAGCTATATCGTATTCTAGAGAACAATAACTTTCCACTGGCTTCGCATAATAAGCTGCAGTCTTTGTGGATGAAAGCGCATTATATCGAGGCGGAGAAGTTGCGGGGAAGGCCTCTAGGCGCTGTTGGAAAATACAGAGTACGACGGAAATTTCCTCTGCCGCGAACAATATGGGACGGTGAAGAGACAAGCTATTGCTTTAAAGAACGCTCAAGGAATATCCTTCGAGAATGGTACACGCACAATCCATATCCTTCTCCACGAGAAAAGCGAGAGCTCGCCGAAGCCACTGGTTTAACAACTACTCAAGTCAGCAATTGGTTTAAAAATAGAAGACAGCGCGACAGAGCCGCTGAAGCGAAAAGCAGGTAAACAT
>JAODVQ020032647.1:0-44248 GCA_025400075.2 Phenganax stokvisi
CCTTTCCACTGCTACAAGCAACCAGTCGAGCACTCCTTTAGCTCGAGTATACGCTTAGCGAGCGTCTTGTTGTTACTAGACAGAGATCGGCAGCATTTTTCTTGCGATAGTAACTCCTAGTATATGAATATAAATTATTAATAAGCTTCATAAATTATAATAATTATACAAATAATACAAGTACATAAACAAAGATACATCGTAAACGCATTGTTTAATTTTTTTTGGCCCCATAAGCGCCGTAAAGGTTTGTAAAAGGTTTTTTGAATCGACAGTAATGTAGAATACAGCGTTGGATGTTGTTAATAGCTTTTAGTTCGCTGTTTTTGAGGGAAAAGATTATTTTTGATGACGAAGCCACAAAGGAGTATGCCTGTCAGTCTGCCATGTAAATGTTTAAATTGTTGGAAAGGCTATATATCCAAAATTTTCTATATAAATGAAGCTTAGAGGGTGGTTTTTTCCCGTTAAAATATTCCCCTTCGCTAAAAGACAAAGTTCATGTTTGAAAAAATGCTTCAAAATGATGTTGAAATTAAGTAACAACGTTATGTCCATTGTTATTTTCTTCGACATAAATTATTTATAATTTCGCATATATTAGAAGTGTTTTATGTTTTTAGAGATGAACAGATATCGTATCGACCAACCCCAGTTCCTTGAGCAAGATGGATTATCATTTAGTTTCAACATGGTCAATTATATTGCCCACGAAAAATATGATGACCATGTTTTTGAAGAAATTTGTAAAGCTGTCTCCAAGTGCTACAAATCACAAATTCCAATCTCAACCCGACTTTTGGGGAACTATAGAATATGCCCCATACCACCGCACCACACATTGTATGAATATCTTGACAAAGAAGCACAAGAAATGTTGAACTTTTTAGTCTTTTTACTAAAGGATAACAATGTTTTTGTGGTATGGTTTGGGCCGTTTGGTGCCGATGATAAACTTCTCAATGATACCATCGTCAGAGTCCATCGTTCTTATGGAATATTGAAAGAAATTGTAGAAGCAATGAGCAGTGAAAAAAATGGCCAGAGCGACATTGAAAAAGCAAAAACTGATCTGGTTGAAAGTTATTGGAAGAAAGTAAGAGAGGTGCTAACAAAAATTGAAGCCAAAAAGACAGAGTTGACTGGTACAAAAAAAATTTAATATATTGATAGGATGGTTTTTTGTGATGGTGCAAAGGATGTCACACTGATGCACATCAAATAAAATTGACTGGCTTTAAATAAAGTGATATTAAATGGTGAATTTAAAAGTAACACATGTTCTTGTTGTATCTTATTATTCTCTCAGGTTTTGCATATGAAGTTTTTGACAAGCCCACTGCAGACAAACTCACAAAGCAGCTTCGAGCATCTACTGGCAAAGTGTTGATCAAAGGTGTTGCTGCTGTACTCCTTGCTGAGATCGCTGAAGAAATTGGAAGAAAAATTGTTGCTATGTTGGCAGCGAAGACAGCAGCAAAGGCCGCAACAAAAAGTAGCAAAACAGGTGTTAGCAGAATCGCGGCAAAGAGTGTCCCAGTCTTGGGGCTTGCTATAGGGATGGGGTTTGGGGTATGGAGGTTTTGGAATGGTGATACCACTGGTGCAGGGTTGGAAGTGATGTCTGGAGCAGCAGCTTGTTTTCCTGGGACAGGCACAGCTACCTCACTTGCGATTGATGCAGGTCTCATTGCCCGAGATGTCTATGAAGCAAAGAGACTTGGCAGTGAAGAAGTTGAGGTCTGGTGTAAATACATTGACCCACTAAAATACTAGATTGCTTTTTATTGACAATTGAGAAATTTTCTGGTGGTAGATAGAGCAATAACAAAATAGGCATTCCAAGATAGCCTTTCTTACTCAATCATTTAAAGGGTTTTTATTTTTTTGTCCCATCAATTTCAGGAGTTAAGTGATGAGATGCATGCACTGGACAGAAGTTTGAATGATCTTTACGAGCATTATGACAATGTGATGGCTGATTACGAATTTGTGAAGGAGGTATTAAATATCGGATTTACGGTGAGAAATTTTGAACAAGAGGTGAAAATACTGGAACGTATTGTAAATAATATTGAGTCAGTTTATAATGACTTTGATCTGATATAAATTTGTCTGGAAATCTTCTAGAATGGTAAGTTTTAAAGCCTGATTTTCATATATTTTGCCATGCAAGTTTATAGGGATGTAAAGAATATTGGGGATTTTACAATGTATATAAATCAACAATCGTATTGTATACATATAATACTTTGAATTTTGTGAAATAGTATATAGGAAATAGATCATGTGTAAGCTAATGTTAGGGCCTGTTTATATGAGAGGCGGGACGGGATGTTTTGCGGATCAGGACGATGAACGGGATCCCGGCATGTAAATGTTTCTGTTTCATTTTTCGCCTTGTGTTTATATGTACACGGGACATTTTTCGTTCCTTCCCGCCTAAGCGGGATCCCGGTTGAGGCAACTGGGATCCCGCCCGTAGCGAGACGTTTTTCTCCATATAGATGCTCCATCCCGTCTGCCGGAACAATTTTGGATATATAATTCTTTGCAAATTCGTACGTCCCGGGTATTCCCGCGAGAAAATGTCCCGTGTACAAAGTAATCATGTAAATGCAGGATGAGTATCGTCCCGTACGCCCCCCCCCCCCATATAAACAGTCCCTTAGTTAACTATAATTGGTAAATAATAAATTTAGATGATAGCCATTCCGACAGCATTCAACTGTATTTATTTATTATGTTGACTGGATTTCTATGTGAAGGTCTGGGATTGTGCACAGTTTGAGTCATTTGAAGACAAAAACTTTGTCCTCATTTAAAGTGTCTATATCAAGGCTAGTAATTGTATAGAATTATAATTCTATATCTAAGAATTCTATATTCTAATTCTATATATTATATTTCTACTAAATATTCTAATTCTATATACTAATTCTATATACTAATTCTATATATATATTCTATATTCTAAGTAATTAGAATAACTTAGAAAACTTCGACTTCATTGACTTATAGTTTCTATATCAAGGTTAGGAATTGTACATAGTAATAATATTTGAGTGATTTAAAGAAGGTTATTCTAAAACTTACTTTTTTATCTAATTTGTTGCATGTTTTCTTTCTGCAAACAATATAAAATTTATAGGCGAAAACTTTTCAAAAACACCTTCTAAATGCGCGTCTGTTAAATACTTCAAGTCACCATAGAAATAAAGTAATTTCAGACATATCATCGCCTGCCCTTACGTATGCCACTTTCTATTACAACGTTCAATGAAGCATCAGAAAATACTTAATTGGTATGATATACTTAGAATTTAGCATTAAGAAGAGTGTGGTTGCGCCTAGATTCATCATTGGGTTAAAAGTTGTTGCATGCAGCTAGCAGATGGCTAATTCCTGTTTCTAAAGAAAATTACTCATTTTTCTGAGTGACTCGTATTACCTACATGTACGTTTTGAGCTTTTTCGAGTGAAGTTGTCTTTGCTCAAAAAAGTTAGCTATTGGGATAACAGTTGTGTTAACAACAACAGGTACGATAATTTTATATCTTTAAGAGACATCAACTCGACTTTTGTTTATGTTGGAACTGAATTGGGTGTGTTTTTTAATATTTTTGTGACCAGTGTTTTTTTTCCTTTTTTTAGGCTTTAGAACATTTTGATAACTGAACAATTTGTTATTTGTTATAAGTAATTATATTACATTACCTGGGGCCGGTTGTAGGAAAGGTGGATAGTGCTATCCAGTGGATAGTGCTTTTTCAACCTTCGTAAAATTGGACAAAAAGCGACGAAACATTGGAATTAGCTATAAAGAAATAAACATAGCAGCCTTTAATATAGCAATCTTAATCTTGTTTTATAACGATCAGTTGAAAATTTTACGAATGTTTAAAAAATCACTATCCAGTGGAAAGCGCTATTCACCTTTCGTACAACCGGCCCTTGTACAATTCTTGTTGGAGGGTTTGTAGGACTATAACGTTTTCTATTCTCTCAACTTTGATATTCCATTCATGGGCCGTAGTGTAGCTGTCTGCTTCACGCGGAAAAACTTACCACAAACCAACATTAATTCAATTGGTAAAACGTGGATTTTTTAGAATTTATCGGTGATATTCTCCTATTCATTGTCGGTAATCAATGGGGAAAAACTTATCTCCAATGGAAAAAAAAATTTACCCACCAACTATCGCCTACAGTGACGTCAGTAAAAACGGCACCGATGAACTACGACCAGGAAAAACAGGTTTAAAATGAAGCAGTCAAGCAAAGACTTAAAATTGTATGATTGTCTGGGCAAAATTTTAAATTGTGCATGAGGGTAGATCATTTATGATTCCTGACGCAACGTAGGCATTCAATCAAATGCTTTAAATTTAAAACCGCTAAACGATTAAAAGATAACGATAGACGCGCTCGTTAATATTTGATATGTGTGGAAAGCAAACAGATAGATTTCGAGTTTGTTTTTTGAAATACCGCCTGCGTTAACGAAAATTTAAAGTAGACCCATGTAGCACTGTTCGATTTCTTAAACAGTAAATTTAGAAAATTTTAATGTACTTTTCTAAACCCACTTGAAATATTGTAATCGAATGATCGAAATCCAGTGATACCTTTCTTTCATCCCACTTTTCCTGTCAAAAACTTCTGAAATTGTTCCAAAGAAAAAGCATGTATTTTTTATAACGTAATAGTTTTAACGGAGAAACAGTTTTAGCATGGCGAAATGTAAATTTACGAACGCTAATTAATGATTGTTACTTCAACAAAACAAATAATATGACAGCTCATGTCGTGATAAATTTACTAATTTAAATAAATAAATATATTTTACCCGATGAAAAAATTGTCTTAAGTGAAGACCATGTTTTTCCTGTTCTAAAACTGGATCAATCTGAGACTACTCTTACTGTATCTCGAGGAAGAACAGTTTAAAACTGTTAGAAATATTTCTCCTGTTGGAAATATTAGAAATATTCTAAATAATGTTTGGAAATATTAATTAGAAATATTCTTAATAATGTTGGAAATATTAGAAATATTATTGAAAATTTAGAACTGTTAGAAATATTTGTCCTTAATAAGAGTCGGATCCCGTAGGAAACATGGTATAGATTTGCTCCTCTAGCGACACTTGACAAATAGAAGATGACTCCCACTGAAACTCTGGGAAGAGTAGTATAGATTGGCTTCTTTTGTAACACTGGATAAATAAGAGACAACTGTTCTTCAGTTCTAAGAAGGGTATGCCCTTCTCCAGTTAAAGTTTTCCCTTAGTTAAAACTGGATCAATGAATCTAATGACTAAAGTTCTGCTAAAAGGCACCGTCTTCCGTAATTTTTACTTTGATTTTTACACCTTTGAAGAACCGTGCAAATCATTTACAATAGTTCGTTCTAATCGCAACATACGAATGTATTTCTTAATTGCGACAAGATAGTTCGACGGGATCTCTAATATTTGATGTAATTAATATCGCATATTAACGCGCTAATTACGGGCTATTGTTATGCTCATGATGTCTTGCGGTCTTTATAACGCAGACACAGTTGTCACTGACTTTATCTATTGTTTATCCTTGGCAGGGATTACTAACTACTTCGTCATTGACGAGGTCTACCTCGTTACACTGATTAAAGAGTTTAGATTTTCACCTACTTTCGCAAATGGACAACTGATTTCTTATGAACCATTTGGTACGTTTTTGCACATTCTATTAGCTATTCAAGCCTTCTACGGTAACTTTTCTTTGACAATTGTCTTAACGAGTTACTTGCTCGTGTGTACGACAAACAAGTTTTCCTTGACAAGTTTCTTGACGAGTTCACTTGCTCGGGCGAAAGACGAACACGTTACTACATTTATATATATGACCAAGTTTCAGGACAATCAAAGAAAACTTTACTTCAAGAAAAGTAGATATAGATTGCTGTTAATTCTACTTATACTGTTTCTACCTTAATCAATGTAATTACATTTTTTTTCCTCCCATGACTGTTTAGTTGTGATCTCTATCGGGTAATGCAGGGGGCATAATGGTACGCGCTCCAGCACGAAAAACCACAAATATACTTTAATACTATTTAATACATATGTGTATTTGCTAGCTGTAAATCCATATATTTAGCCCGCTCAAGGAACTTGTCATTAAATTGCAATCATTGTTGGCAGTTTGATTAAACATATATTTGTTTATTTATCGACCTTTATAGTATGTTTTGTTTTATATAGAAGTAAAAACGATGAATTTTGTATCAAAATTCAGCTCTTGTTTCCTGGCTATATTTCTTGTAAGTACTTGTTAAACAACGAACCTATAGATTCGACGGGCAGCGTTACTTCCCAGGCTTTAGTCTCAATTCGTCATATGTTTTATGGTTCTTAGGTCACTCAAGTTAGTTGTGTTATTGCATCAAATTCAAGTATTGTGCATATAGAACTTCCAAATCAAGGTACTCTTTTCATACTTTATGAATACTGTCGGGGAGTAAAAACATTGGTTGTGAACTAAACTCCGAGGCAATCACTTGGAGAGACTTACAAAACACTTATCCGCCTGAGTACGTCCCACAACAATATGACGTTACATTACTACTTTGCTTGTCATGATGTGGATAAAACTCAGTGACGCTTACGAGAACATATTTTGTTTAGAATCCCAGTTTTCCGGAAAGTATCTCAACGATGCTATCAACGTTACGTTGAATATCTCAAGTTCTGCAAACATCTCTGATTCGTTTGAACTATGTGCAGACACGGGCAACCCGTTTCTATTTGTGAAAAATTCCACCATACTGGGCTGTGGTACTTTACTCTGGACAAACGATGAAAAAATACCATCTAAAGCTGATATAACTTCAGTGATATCGACACTAACTGGTGCTCGATATACTACCGTAAATTCACCACAAAATGGTTCTATAATCCAAATGCTAAACGATGATGTAACCTCTATACCAAATGCGACCACTATTTCTAACCAGAGTAGTACAATCGCGAATTCAATTGCTGCCAATGCCACCGTTACCTCACCATTTGATAATGCTACCACGCCTTCAAATACAATTGCTACGATCTATCCAACTCCAAATATTACAACATCAAGTTCAAGTGCTGTTAGTAATCCGAATTCTACCATGATTTCACATGTAATTGCTCCTATCTATTCAGCTCCTAATGTTAGCACGTCAATTCCAAGTGCTACTAGTAGCCCAAATGATTCTGCCGTTTCGTATCTAACTGCTAGCGTGAGCCGAACACAAAATGTTACTGTCTCCGGTTTAAACGCTACTGTGAAGCTAAATGGTACTGGTGTAAATTCAATCACTAATGCTACCACTATGAGCGTAAATAGTGCGACTATTTCAGCACAATATCACACTGTAATCTTAACCACAACATTAACTCCAAACCCTGCAGCTATTCCTAGCCGACATGGTACTATAATCTCATCGCTAACTGCTCCTAAAAATTCATCACCAAATACTACCATGAATGCAACTCGAAATGGTGCAATACTTATGCATACAACTCTTCAGCGAACTAGCGCTTTGAATACCAGTGTCACACCTTCAAACATTGAACTCTCCAATATATCAAAGTCTACTCCGAACTTATCATTAAATACCAGCGCCGCTGAAACTGTTTTATTATCGTTTTCTGAAGTCTATATAAATACCACGCCGACACCTAAATCTAACACTATGTTGTCGAGCAATCCTTCAAATAGTGGTACTTTATCAAATAATGGTATTCTGCGTATCGACGCAAGTATTCAACCGTCACCGACCATGGTAAATGCGACCAGCAGTTGGTTACCAGTTAACAGAACTACTGCTATTCGTGATTTTGATACTACAAGTCGTTTCTCTGTGACCAATAGGATTCTGTCATCAAGCACAATGGTTTACGATTCCAACACAACGCTATCAAGAAGTTTGTTTAACAAAAGCCTAAATGGTTTGGAATCCACAACACAACCATCTATTACCACTACCAGCATATCTACCGCAGTATTTTCTAATACAAAAGAACAATTCATAGAAGCCTACAAAACTGAATTATACAAAGAGGTATCAATAGCCGTATTTGCAAAGACCAATTACACGATATGGATACCAAATGCTGGCAAACTACAGTTAAATTGTTCGTTTACTCCTGGAGATGAAACTCCAGTAGTTTGGGTGATGCCAGTTAAAACTTTTACTAGTTTTACTCATCGGTATTTTTCCCCGGGAAAGTACAGAGCTCGTGTAAAGTGTAGAGATAACTCATCTGTGTTAACGTCGGTGTCCCGTCGCGTTGTTGTGAGTCGATCTCTTGTACACACTGACGTCGCTTGTTCTAAGTTTCTGCAAACCAATCGAACTTATTTCTGCACATTTAATGTGGATCAAGGTCCTGCGCTGGATGTGGGAATTACTACTACAGGACATGTGGAAATAAATAATCGTTTTGCTGGTAAGTTATATGTAAAAAGTAACACTACATTTATCCTGGATTGTTAGATCTTAACTGTTCTTTCAGGAGTGTTATTACTGGAAGAAACTTAAAATAAACTAAATATATTCATACTGAATAGTTTGCTCACTTCTAAACTGTTCTTCCTTGAGCTCCAAGAGGAAACCTACACTGAACCAACTTTATTTACGTAAAATATTCGTTGATTTTTTAGAAACGTCTCCTGGTGTGATCTCTGCAGAGAACGAAGCCAATGATGTTCTCAACAGAACAACATCACATCATCCGTTGTTGGTTTTCAAAAACGCATTCTACATCCGATGTATTGAGTTCGTTTCCAACGTTACTGGAGTCATTGATTTGAAGGCAAGCTGACAAAAATTGATGTTATATCGAGAATGAAACTTTATGTTTTTAATTTGCATTTCAGATTCTCCGTTCCTCTGAGGATCCAAAGACTTTCTCAAGCGAGGCAAGTGGTAACCTTTCGTGTCCTAGTATATCGTCTTCTGACCTTGTTATCTGCTTCCAAACATTCACAAATATCCTACGTGATTCGTCAAGGGTCCCGTCTACTACCCATTTCAATGATGTTCACACTATCACACTAACAATAAAGGCAGGCTACAATTTCATCCCGTTGCCAAATAATGACATATTCAAAGCGCAACCAAATGATGTCTTAGCCATTGACCAATCAGATCGCTTCAACTCTTCTCGTTCCATTCCTTCAATAAGCTCAAACTCGTCATCAGGCTCTCAACCAAACACAACGTTACGTGACAGTATATTTGAGAAATTTTCTCTGTACGGGTTTGTTCCCTACAAAGCAAGAATTACGTTGAGTTTCACGAACCCTGGAATTCTACGCCTAGGGATTAGTGTGCAGGAATCAGGAAGCATTGTGTCTGATTTTAGTGGTATTTTCACTATTCTTCGAGCTGTTTCGGGACTAACTTTGCACTACCAAAGTTTTGTTACCGTTAATGAATCGAAGCTAATTGGATTTGAATTGTCACATGGCACAAACGCGAGTTGTGATTGGCTATTGGGCGGCAGTGAAATCATTTTGACTGGTTCCGGTGATTGTAAAAGGAATAACAGTAAAGATAAAGGCGTGGGAACTAGTTTCCCGTACCCACATGATACCCCTGGCATGTACTACTTTTACGTGAAATGTTCCAACCTAGTGTCGACGATCTCGGAGAATGTCTCGATTAGCGTGCGTCGGAATATATCGGATTTCAAAGCATCGTTATGTTTCGCCACTTTTGCTTACGCTCATGCGCAAACGTGCTGGACCTCTGCGGCATTAGGTGACAATGTGGGATACCTATGGATAATTGACTACAAGATTTATCGTAAACCAAACGTTGTTATGGTATATTATGAAAGCACTGTCCCCGGGAATCCATCTCCGGTACAAGTGACATCTTCAAATGTGATATCCAAGGCAAAGTTAACTCTATATGTAAACGTTTTGAAAAATCCGTTAGAGATTCAAATTCAGCCAGCATTGACTGTTGCTAGTAAATCAATGGTGAACATAACCGCTGTGCTAAGATGGTCTCCTGAAGAATTATTTGCAGAATACGGAATAAATATTTCTCAACCGTTGAGAAATTTTATCGATTGTCCCACTTTTCGACTTGTGATAAACGGTCAGACTGTAGCTACTAATATCTCTAATGGAATGCTGCTGACCTACACTTTCCCAAGTGCGGGCTCATGGAGTAGAACCCATAAAGTGTACGTTGAGGCCATAGGTCACCCAGAACTAAATCGCCAAATTGTAGTTCGTATCGTGGATGTGATCGCAAATATTATGATATATTCGACTTGTTCCAATAAACTCTTTTTTCGCGAGAGATGTAACTTCACAGTGACGTCATATGGCAGTGATGTGAGATATGATTGGAGGATTGAGTCGTACCAGTTCTATGATACTTCGAAAATTTCATATGATTTTGACGAGCTTGGAGAATATGCTGTAACTGTGACGGCTAGAAATCAACTTTCTTCGCAAAAGGCTGTTTTCAATATTACTCTCAGTAATGACATGGAATTGACGAGTCCGAGCTCTGTAGAGACTGGGTACAAGATTACAAGCACTGAAGTTTATCCCACATCAAGTATGACTTCTGTGAGTACCGCTGTTCTGGATACTTGTGAAATAAAATCAGCTGTTTTGTACGGAGCTTCTTCAAGCTCAAATTTCCCGCTGCAATTCAGAGACAAGGACGAGATCACTATAGCCTTACGGATGGTTTTTGATTGCACTACGACTCCGAAATTGAAATATAGTTGGAGTGTAACAAGACTGAATTCTAGTATCCCTAACGCAGTCACGATAGAACTCCATAGCAATAACTCAGCCTTCTTCCAATTTTCTGCAAGTCGTATCAGTAGTGGTGATTATAAACTCTTAGCAACCGTGGAAAATTGTCAAGATGGCTCATCTATTACTCGTATTGGATATTTCAGCAAAATTGAAAAAACTCTTGACGTCCGTATCAAGTGTGGTACTATGCGCACGGTTTCTGTTGATGAATCGCTGACTATTAATTCTATTGTGATCACTGGCCCGGGTAATGTCACAAATTTCAACTACGAGTGGTTTTGCGATAAATTTTTAAACATCAGCTGTTTCGGGCGTGATATTTTGAGGAATAAGTCAGTGCTCCAGTTTCCAGGAAATTATTTTGAAGTCGGAGATGTTTACAAGTTTGTAGTTTATGTGAGTGATGAAGTAAGCCAAGGTATGACGTCACAAGAGGTAGTGTTTGCTGCTCGGAACGAGAACTTAGATCTTTGCTTGAGGTTAGTATTACCTGTGAATGTGGCTAGCTTAGTCTCCAAACCATATCTGCCATTAATATGTCTTCATCATGTGCAAATTTATATAAACATGAATAAAATAGATAGGACAACCGGGTGTTTAATTAAGTATTCTTTTTCCTGTTTTTCTCTCAGTTTTAGCTCATCATTCAGTAACGAGTGGAGCGTCTTACACTCACAAGCAAGCAAAATTGTTCCTACATGCCCCAAATGTTCAGCTATACCAAATCTCAAGTGGTCTTGGCAAATTACAAACACTAGCACGATGCATAATTCGACAACAGAGTCCGTCGTTAAAAATCTTATTCTTGATTCCCCTGAGCTATATATCCCAGCTAATACTTTTAAGCCCAATACACTGTACAGAATCGAAGTAAACACCTCGAGCGAAACTCAATATTCAGTTGGGCAAGCGAGCTACGAGTTTAAAACCAACGATATTCCAAATGGTGGTTTTTGTGACATCAAATCGTATCCTACCAGTTCGTTCTTGACTCCCTTTCAAGCGAGTTGTTTTGCATGGTACGATAAGAATCAACCGCTGACTTATGAATATTGGTACTCCATAGACGGCAGTTGGTACAAAGTCTTTCACAAAAGTAAAAATCCGATTTCAGGACTAGTTTTCTTCGGCAGCGGCTTAGTGAAACGAAATTATTTGATAAGTGTTAAGCTTATTATCATGGATAGTCTGGGGGAATCGTCCGTTATATTTTTGTCAACTCAGGTAAGTTTATATGTATGAATTATACTTTATCATGACGAAATTAAGTTGCACTTGAACACTTGGTCCTTCGAGCCGGTTACTTTGTCTTTCAAGTTATGATTGGTTTATTTCTTTTCCAGAATTTTCCGCCCTCTGACGACCAAATTGCCGAGCTTTTCAAATCTTCACATGCTATCGACAATCAAGTCGAAAGCTTTCTGAATAACAGCGATATCAATGGAGCCGTGACATACTTACAAACAATCACCAGTATTTTAACAGCAAACTTGAATATTGCTGAAGAAAGTCAACGAATTGAGGTAGGTTTTTATTGAGTGTCTGGCTTTCTAATCAGTTAAATAACGTATTTACGATTAAGCTGGTCCTTCGAGCCGGTTACTTGGTCCTTCGAGCCAGTTACGTCGTCTTCATATGGTTGAACATTTTTCGACTTTAAATTAATACGTTTTCATCTCGTTTTGGTTTAGATTCGTGAAAGAATTTTGCAAAGCCTTGACAGTTTGTGTTGTAGTGATCTCGTTGTGATGAAACAGATAGTAGAAATAGTATTGCCAATGTTGAACGAACCTTCGGAAATGAAATTTAACGCCCAGGTGATATTTTGTATTAATTGTTTTTGCAAATTTGATGAGTTTTCTTCGACAAATTTTTAGCCAGTCAAGAAAAACCTGCTCGTGTTTGGACTAAGCAAATTATGTGTTTATCTATTTAGTTACTTGCTTCGAACCTCTTCTTAAATATCACCGAAAACTTGAACTTGTTATCCTCAAAAGCTGAAGTATTAGCTATGGCTGAGCAACTGGTGACCGGTGTCTCTTTGTTGCTGTCAGCGGTATCGTTGTCTAGCAATCAAACAGAGGTGAGCTCCAGTGAACTCTATTAATTCAAAAGTCTTCTTGTAATTCGGAGTTGAAGTAGAATGGTCCTTCGAGCCGGTTTCGTATTCTTGTAAAATTATAACTCGATGTTTGTTTAATTTTCAGATGAACCAAATCAACGAAGCTTTGTTACTTATTATTGATAAACTAGGAGACACGTTGCTCAGTCAAGCTAGTCCCGGAGATCGACCGATTATTATATCAACATCATTGTTGACTATGGCGCTTCAGAAACATTTTACCAACGGATTTTTGGGAAAGCGTCTGGCAGTGCCCAATCACGCTACGGAATTTGAAATTCCGAGAAAATTGAAGCCTATTCAAGGATTATTTGTGAGTAGCAAAGTGAGTAGGTGAAAATCATGTGATCTTGTGTGTAATTGTAGTAACGTGTCTACATAAAGATCAGGGACTGTACATATTTATATTATTGGAATAGCGTAAAGAAGATTGTACGTAATGTATCTTTTTAAACCCAAACTTTTTTATTTATTGAATTTTAGTTTGTCTTCATTAAATGACTTAAATTTGAGCTCATGTTTTATGCCTCGCTTTCAACTTAGTGAAGCTTTTTGGCCTTTTTTCTGTTTCATTTACATCGTGAATGACTTTCTTTCAGATGATATCGATGTTAAGCAATCCTTTCTTATCACAAAACTCTCTCAAACCAACGACAGGAGTTGCCTCGTTAGAGTTATTTGACACTCATGAAAATGGGCTTGAAATGAAAAACTTAGTAGAACCATTCAGCATCATATTAGATCGCCAAAACTCTCCCGAAGTTCCTACCCAACCCTCGCTCCAACCTCCTACCGCGCATTCATCCCAGTTTCCTACCGCACACTCGACCCATTCCTTTCCAGAACACATCTCAACACTTAGCGAGGACTCAGACCCAGACTTCTACGTGATCAACGCGACTGGAAGCAATCCATCCATATTAGTCACTATTACCCAGGTCTCCACGCGTAACAAAGGTCAATTGCATTTACGTGTTAGCAAAGCGAACCAATCAGAAGTGATGAAATGTGAAAGGAGAGTCCAGACCACTGCTTCGTTCCCAGTTTCCTGGACGTGGCGCGAACTTGCTGGTCATGGAACGTATTACGTCAGTGTTACGTTTGAGAGTTTAGCATTTCGTCTGGCTGGGAAACCCAACAGTATTGAGTACTCTATATCGTTTGAAGAACTGGACTGTCATTACTGGAATGTTGCAAAAGGAGAATGGAAGTCAACTGGGTGCAAGGTGATGTTTGATCTTTGTCGAAATGATTTGAAAACTTCATCAACCCTTTATTGTTGTATCTTTTTGTTCGGGTTTGTGTAAACATAAGCAAGCACCATACAGCAGAAGCCTTCAAGTTGCCAGTTTGCTAGACAATGTCTCTATTGATTTTGTATGTACATTTATAGGTTGGCCTCCGGAGTACAACAACGACAACTCATTGCGAATGCAATCATTTAACGTGGTTTGGAGCCCGAGTGGTTGTCCCTCCTAACACCATCAGTTTATCAAAAATATCTAAACGTATAACAGATCCTAGTAATTACGTCACTATCCTGAGTGTGTTTTCTTTTCTTCTGGTTGTATATTGTCTACTTGTTGTCTGGGCTCGACGACAGGATATGAAAGATGAGGGCAAGGTGAGGTAAACGTATGCTAGAGGCCAAAAGACACCTTCAAGTTTGTGAAGACGTTTTATTTATACTTCCCTAATTTTATTTTAGAACGGTATCATTTGGTGCCCAAGTAATAAGCCTAGTGATCTCAATCAATATCAAGTTATCATTTACACTGGCATCAGACCGAATGCTGGGACGACTGCGAACGTGGGCCTCATGCTCTCCGGAGACCTGGGAAGGAGTCGTAAATGCTTGCTCAAAACTTCGAAACGCGCCGTACTGAATCGAGGCTATGTTGACTCATTTTTAATCACAACAAACAGAAGTGTAGGACCACTTGATTATATTCATATATGGCATGATAATACCGGAAGTGACCCAGCATGGTTTCTAAACCGCGTGGTCGTGCGAGACCTGGAAACTGGAGATGTATCAAACTTCCTGTGCTACCGCTGGTTGGCAGTTGACGAGGGTGACGGTCGTATTCAGCGTTTACTTCCAGTTGCAGCAGAGGAAGACCTGCGCCACTTTCGTCATTTGTTTGTCTCCAGGGCAACGAGTGAGCTTACTGACGCGCATCTTTGGTTCTCCGTGGCGCTTCGTCCCGCGCGGAGTTCTTTTACGCGCGTTCAACGCGTGTCGTGTTGTCTTTCGCTGCTTCTAACTTCTATGATGGCAAATGCATTGTGGTACCAGACAGGGAGCAGTGGGAGCGCTTCTCACATCAACCTTGGTTTGTTTTCATTTTACTGGGACGAGGTATTCATTGGGGTGTGCAGTGGTCTTATCGTGTTTCCAGTTAACCTTCTTCTTGTTCAAATTTACCGACATTGTCGCACCAAGAACCAATCATCGTCCTCTTTACGAAGACCCTCGTTTATGCAAGCTCTAGAGCTATCTCGTTTTAACTATAATTTGCCTGTCATTACCGTCGGATCACGTGACGAATCGGCTGATGAATCACGTGAAATAATGACGTCGTGTCAGAAAACGTTTTATAGAGGACAAAAAGTAAACGCAGTAAGGAGACTTTCTGTGGCGCCTAAACCTTCCGCTGAAGCGTCTCGAAGTGTGACGTCATTTCTGAGTCGTGTTAGCTTGTTGGCACCGGGGGCACGTAAAAGCAAATATGAGAACTTGTTACCTCATTGGTGGCAATATGTTGGCTGGGCTGGAGTCTTGGTGACATGTCTAGTTTCAGCAAGTGTCACTGTCTTGTATGCCCTTGAGTTTGGCGAAGACAAGACTAAAAAATGGCTGCTCTCTTTAACAATTTCCTTAGTCAACGATGTATTTATAGCCCAGCCGTTAAAAGTCCTTGTGGTCACCGTCGTTTTAGCGTATGTTCTCAAAAGGCCGTTAAAAGAGCACTATGTTAGCAGTGACATTGTTGATGCACAAGAGATGGACAAGACCGTGTCGCAAGAAGACACTCAAGCTCCAGACTTTGACCTTTGTTCTACGGATGAATTTTTACGGAATGCGAGAGAAAAGCGGGAAAAAGAAAAGTTCATGTACGGATTGTTAAAGACTGTAGTTTCTCATTTATGTTTCACCGTTCTTGTACTTATAATAGCCTACGGCCAAAGAGATCTACATGGCTACCATTCCACCGTCACGACAGAAAATACGTTTGTTTATCAAGATTTCAAAACGAATTTTGTCAAAAAAGAAGCCCTTCGTTCGGGATTTTATCAGGTAAGTTGTCCAGAAAATATTCAGACTTTTATTCCTTCGAGCCAGTCACCTGGTCCTTCGAGCCAGATACTTGGTCCTTTGAGTCTGTTATGAAAGTTAGTTGTGTCCAGCTTAAGTATTGTTTTCCTTGTAGGTGACAAATGTTGAAGATTTCTGGTTATGGAACGAGGCCGTGTTCCTGCCAAGTTTATCGAATCGTGAATGGCATGATTACGCATCAGAATGGTCGACATTTACAGCGAATTTCGGCGGCTTTCTTTTCGGAGCAGCAAGAATGCGACAAAAAAGACTCAAAATAGGTTAGTCGCATTAGCAGTCTCATTAGCTACATCCTACTGAAATGACATGTATTGTATTGAAAAACATTTGAAATTCAAATGGTAATTCAACGTCAGTGTTGTTTGGACGTTAATCATAGGTTCACTGTGGTAAAAGTCGTATAGCTTTGCAGGCTAAACCTGGGATGGGATACGAGCCTGCGATCTCTTGTTGTCAAGTCCAAATATATAACTATACATCTGCCTTTCGTTAGGTAAGTGCGATGTGCTACCACTTTTCCAAAACATCATTCCATCTTGCACTGGGGAATACGAATGGAGTAACGAAGACGAATCAAATTACGAAAAAACATGGGCAAATAAATCTCATGGTAATCTCTGTGATATTGAAGGAACGCTCCCCCCTGAAAGGTGGTGTTACAAACGTCTAAATCAACTTATAACAGACACATACGTTGGTAGCTTGAAGATATATTCAGGAGGGGGATACGCGCAAGATTACTCACAAAATTATAAGCTTTCTGTCAATCGTACGAATTATCTAAAGGAACACTTTTGGATCGACAAGTACACGCGAGCGGTTTTTGTTGAATTCACCCTTTATAACCCAAACGTTAACCTATTTTCGATAGTCACCCTCGTATTCGAGATATCTGCGAGTGGAGACTTTAACCCGGGGTCGAACATCCTGCCAGTACGACTTTACAGTTACGTGGGGAATTTTCAAGTATTTGTTCTAGTTTGTCAGTTGGTATTCCTTGGTTTCCTTTGTACGTACACGTATAATTCTATGAAAGGAATTTTCCGACAACGATTAAAGTTTTTCTCTAAGGCTTGGAACTTGTACGAAATTGGCGTGGTGCTAATTGCATGGCTTGCGGTCGCCGTCTATTTTGTCGCCATCCTTTTCCGAAATCGGATTCTTGGCGAGTTCCGGAAAGATCCGACCAGGTACACGAACTTTCGATACAGCGTCTCCTGGCAAATGACGTTGGAATACGTCATCGCTTGCCTAGTTTTCATCACGTTCTTAAAATTTGTGAAATTATTTCAATTCAACCGTCGAATGTATTTGCTTCCATTAACCTTGACAAGTGCCTATAAGGAATTAATAAGTTTTTTGGTCGTATTTGCAATTGTTTTGGTTGCCTTCTCTCTACTGTATTGTCTTATGCTTCAGGCATACAACCCAAATTTTGTAAGCATTATTACGACCTTAGAAACACTGGTACGTGTCTTTCTTGGCAAATCAGATGTATTGGTGAGGCGAACTCAATTCCCAGTTCTAGAACACATTATTGTCTTTCTGTACATGTGTCTCATGAGATTCATCATGTTAAATTTGATCATAGCGATTTTGAACGAAAGTTTCTCAAGTGCGCGGGCTCTTAATGATGCTCAGCAAAATGCATTTGAGTTTGTCGACTTTATCAAACATGCCATTCGTGACCTTCTCGGAATAAGACGGCTACAAGTCGTTGAAAAAGAAGTCACCAATACTACTTTGGTGGAATATCGTGTTGACTTCGAAGAGGGTAATAGGATGCAGAATGTTGAAGATGCGTTGAGGAATATGAGCAATAAAGTGGATGAATTGCTGAAGCATGTCGATTCGGAGTGTTTTCAGGAGGCGTTTTACGATGACGCGTGGAGCTTGCTAAACAGTCACCGGCAAACAGCGCGGGTTGATGATATATTGACAGTTATTCAGTTGGAACAAATATTGAACGACAGTGTTGAAAATTAACAAAATATAATGAGAGGTCGAATTGTAACTCGGGTGTGAAAGTTGGTTTTAAAAGAGTGCACGACATAGATAAGCGTGAAAACGTAAAAAAACATACAAAGTGTAGTGGTGTAAATAAAATAAAATAAAAGGTTTAGTGGTGTCTTTTTTGTTACTCTGTAGTTGGTTTGGATTTTTGCATTATTTACTATTTAGCACCAAGTGGACAAAATCTTATAGTAGTACTGCGTTTCGTCATGTTTCTCTGTGATTGGCTGATTCCAAGAGCTCTAAACCAATCATAGCAAAGCG
Organism: Phenganax stokvisi; assembly: GCA_025400075.2. Classification (NCBI taxonomy): domain Eukaryota; kingdom Metazoa; phylum Cnidaria; class Anthozoa; order Malacalcyonacea; family Clavulariidae; genus Phenganax; species Phenganax stokvisi. The sequence continues at coordinate 18,557 of JAODVQ020032647.1, forward strand.
TGACGTTCCAAAATCGAGTAGCTCCAAAATAAGTGTATAAGATGAAGTAGCCTCTTCAAATGAATGAAACCGCAGGGAATACAACAAGAGAAAGATTTCGCTTTAACAAGTATTCCTCAAAAAAGGGATTTGGAAAAATCGTATAAAAACGTTCACGAAATTCCAAGGAAAATAAAGAAATTTAGAAAGTACGTGAAAGGAATTGTCAAGCTGGCTCGTGTTTGTATTTATATCAATCGTTGTTCGGACACCTATGACAGAAGTCGTCTTAACGAGGCAATGTTTTAGCTAAAATTTTGCGGTTTTTGCCTGTTTACTATGTTGAGATCAGGGTGCCGTTGTCTTTCGCTGAACGTTGGATCGTTGGCGAAATGATATCTAAGAAGGCTCCGCCGCCACGACCACCCTTGCCAACGAGAAAGAATAATGAACAACAACAACAAGTGGACGACCCAAACGCCCAAAAGAAATTGGGACCGTTGTTCTCGATTAGGTACTGTCGGGACGATGCCAATGAATCTGATGAAGAAATATCAATAGTTCGCAAGAAAAGTATGCCACCTGCTGAATGCATAACAAACGATGTTAATACTCACAAAAGTGAAAATGCTAACACGAATAATGGCGCTACGCGTAGCGTTAACTCTACTTCCTCTTCAACTTCAGTGCTTTCAGCTCTTACAACTTTGTTGCCCAAATCTCCGACATTAAGCCGTCGTAATGAGGTCAGCGAAGCGTGTAATGAAGAAGTTAGGCACGAAACCAGTCCACAAGAGCCGGAGTTCGTCTTTAAAAGCTCTCATTTTGAACAAGAGCTCGACTCAAGCGCATCAGAATCGGAAAGTGATCCAAAAAATCCACCTGTTGTAAAGCATAAGGAGAACTACGTTGTGCACTCAGCAATGTCTTTAAGCTCTTTGCTTAAGAAAGAATTAGATCAAAAGGCATATTTGGAGAAAGGAAGTACTGCAAATGGATCCAAGAAGAAAGGACAGAATCTTGGAAGCAACAAGGGGCTTTTAGCTTCAGCATTAGTGAATAGCTCACGACTGTTGATGCCTTTAGGCCTAGCAAATTTAAACTCAAATGTTGACACTTTGGTCAAGCAAGAAGAAGCTGTTACATACACTCAGATACCATTGTACAACATGCTTCTTGTTGCTGTTGTTGTATTCTTGTATTTCATGTTGCCCTCATCATCGTTTCTTAATGGGTTTGTGTTTGGTGGAATTTTGATGTTTTTTGTGGTATTTGCCTTGATGTGGTTGTTGACTCCAGAGATGAGCGATGAGGAGCGATACAAACGGGACGTGTTGGAGCACGAACGCGAGATGAAATTGTTGAGAACTCTATCGCCAATGGAATATTTCCAACCTGGGCAGCTGAATCAACAACATGATATTGAGGTAGAATTACATTCATGCTGTGCCTACCAAGAAAAATGTCAGTTTTAGTCTTTGTTATATAACTTCTTGTTAAGCTAAATTCATTTATTGAGCTCAAGTGGTGTTAATGTTTGAAAGTTTTATATTTTGTAATTTATTGATGAGCCCACAAAAAGTGGTTTCCCCATAACATTATCCGCACCTTGCTCAATAAATATGACAAAAGATTTTCCTCATATGCAATCATGTTACATGCTACATGGAAAAAATCTCTTTTTGTTGAATCTTGGGGAAATTATGCACATCATCTTTGTCTCCAACTACTCATTCAAGTTTTACTAAGTCTAAAACAGCAGATGATTTTTGTTGTCAAGGTGAAGTCTAAGGGGTTTTGGTTAACCAAATGCCTGTTGTTAATTTACAGTTATATTTACTCTTTTGCAACATATCAATTTTAATTTGTGAAAATGTTCAATATTGACTTTTTTTAGTATTTTCAACAAAGTTTTTGATCAACCATTCATAAATAACTTGACCTAGCTATTTCTAGCTTTCAAACATGCAATCAAAATTAGTTTTTAAGTTTGCACTAAAACTCAGTGAATAATTCAATAAATGTTTATCAGATTTTGTTGCTGTTGGGCAAGGCAGTGTTCAATAAAACCTTTGAGAACTCATTAAGTGGCAAAAATTTCATTTTGATGAGTGAAATTGTCTGGTGTTGGACAGTGTGAAATAACAAAGAGAGTGCAGTAGAACTTGTTGTCACTCCATGAATTTATAATGGTCATCATTTTTTGCCATGTAGGGCTGGTTCTTTAGGGCATCAAGCTACAACGCATTAGAACCAGTCGACTTCAGTGATCCGAACCAACTAAAACCTGTGTATGTGCGTCTTTCTGGACATATCATGATATTCTACAGTCCAAGACAGGAGGATCTTCCTAAACTGAAACGTAGCAGCATGCTTGGTGGAAATGAAAACATTAAATTCAGTGATTCAAAAGAATATGATCTTGCACACGGAGGAGAAATCGAATTATCTCCAAAAACACTCACTTTGAAAAGACTTTGGGCAAAAAAATATCCGATCTATTTGAAACTCTTTGAATCGTTGCTTGAGACTGATGGGGATTCCAAGGGATCACAAAGTACGTTTGTGTTACCCTCAATCACTGAAGAAATGTACCTGTTCAGCCCTACAGGCCGTGCCAAAGAGGAGTGGTACTACCGTATTGAGAAAGTACTCAAGCCACCTGCACACGTGAATTTTGTTAGCGGTATTGAAGGTATATTCAATCCTCAGACAAGTTTTCCTCATTACATGGCAAGGTTGATTGGTGCTGACAGTGAGGCAACATCGCAGGCACAGCTGACATGGGTAAATGCATTGCTGGGGCGATTGTTCTGGGATGTCTGGCGAAGCGAATACTGGAATAACAAGGTTAAAAACCGAATCCAAAATAAGATATCCCGGATGAAACTTCCACCTTTTATTCGATATCTCAAGGTATGTGATTGTAGGAAGAATTTTCTTTGTCATAAAGTTTATCATGAGATGATGCTGACTTGTTCTTTATAATATATTAGTTACGTAATTACCTTAATGTTTTTGTTCATAATCATAAAATCTACAGCGTGTGTTGGTATGGTTTTTGTAATTAATTTTTGTGATTGTATAATTATGTTTGTAATTACTTATTCAACATGCTCCTGGTTAAACACGGTGTATGTAAAACGTCTTACCTTGTAAGAGCAAGCAAATTAAACTTATTTTTGACTTGAACTCTGTTGCTAGGTCACAGAGATGAAGTTGGGTAATGCCCTGCCCACTATCCAACGAGCTCACAATTTGCGTCAAGATAAACGCGGAATCTGGGTCGATTTGGACGTGGATTATGAAGGTGGAGTCATGCTCACTATTGAAACCATGGTCAATCTAGAATATTACCTTAAGCAGTTGACAGACCAAGGCAAGAGCGATGCAGATGAGGTCGTACTTAGGTTTACCCGTGACGACAGCGCGTATAGTGACGTCAGCAGTGGCGAAAGTGACGTAGACGAAGGATGGGATGACGCTTCCATGTCGTTCACGACGGCTAGCGAACTTAGCCCGAGCGTTTCGAGCGAAGGTTCGGAAAGTGGCGGAGAGCGCTCGGATACGGAAGTTGACGGTGAACGAAGGTAGGTACCACCAAGATGATTTTCCGCTTCGACCATATTCTAGCATATTTCTTTGTTTTGAATTCACATTTGTATTGTTTTGGTGCTCACGAAATATAGGAATACGGAGTGCCTAAACCAGCCTGACAATTTGGTCGTGTTATACAAATATTTCCATGCTCATAGGCTGTGTAAACGATTAATTTCTAAAGAAATGAATAATGATAATGCTCTAAAATTTACTTAGCACGACCAATTTTTTCGGGCTGGCCTCGCTGACGCATTCAAGTGACAATTCAAACTGCATTTCTTTGTGGCTCGTCTTACTTTAGTTCCTATACAGAAAAATGTCATAAAAATCTTTATCTTTGACTTAGGTCAGTGACTTTAAGCACATCTTCTACTACAGAACAAGAGAACCAAGGTTGGGCGGGCAAAGTTAAGAACTCAAAAGGAAAGAAAATCTTAAACATGCTTGAAAAGGTGGCCAAATCGAAATGGGTTCAAAAGGCAGCCGAAACAAAAGTCGTTCAAAGGGCGGTTGAGAAATTCTCAAATCTTCCAATAGAGCTAGGTGTTGAAGTCGTAAGACTCCGAGGCACCTTGGCTGCGAACATTCCACCTCCTCCATCTAATAGACTATGGTAAGATAACTGCTTGGTTTTTGTATCTTTTCAACTGTTTGTAGAGATGGAGTCAACTGCTTGGTTTTAATATTATGTTTCAACTATCGTAGAGATAGACTTACAATTTCTCTTGTGACACTAGATGATGATAATATTGAACGAAAAAATTCTCAAACTTCAATGATGTTATCCTTACTACAGTCAATTCTTTTTTTTAGGTTGGGTTTTCATAGTAACCCATTGTTAAGTTTAATTGCCAGGCCTAAACTTGGTGAGCGTCATGTTCGACTGACGCATGTCACCGAGTGGATTGAATATAAATTAAGAAATGAATTTAAGGTAATTATCATTATAGCGGTGTAAAATTTCATCTAAACCACGAAGACGTTTTCTTTTTGTTAACGAGTTCACTTGCTTATGTGTACGATGAAAAAAATTCCTCGTCTTCTGTACTGCAGACAATGAACCCATTATCCAATCGGAAATTTTGATCTGGATAAAACTTATACCGCAGCAAGAAAGAGCATTAAAAAATTGGTAGAGTGACAAAATTTGGTTGCAAAATCTTGCAACGTGCGAGGTAAAGTGTGGAAAATACAGCCGAACAAAGTTTGCAAATTTTTGTGTATTTTTTCTACCGAAATTGATATTTCTTTTTGAAAGAGATCATCGCTTTCGACTGCGTAGTACAAAAGTGTACAAATTTTGCAAACATCGCTTTGCAAGGATTTGCGCATTTTTTTGCGACAAAACTTTGCTATTTTACTAATGTTATGATGCTCCTTCCAGTTTTGATAATGGATATATCCTTTTTGGTCGAATAAAATTCAGTTTGTTATGCAATGCACTAATAGGCGCAAGCTGTTGTATGTGTCTATCGTTTCTGCAAGGTGTTGTTTGTCCATGACGAATTTAATAAATTAGCTTTTTTCTTGAGCTTTATTAAACCGGCACATCTTTGTTTATTTATCTAGAGTATGTTTGTTTTACCAAACATGGAAGATTTGACAATTCCAATAATGGATAGCGGATTGAGCGACAAATTTCCGACATCTTGACGCAATCTTGAACAATATTTGTCGGAATGGCAGTTCAGATAGTTTAGAGGTCAGTGACATTCATCTAGATACATCAGAAATATTATAGAGTGTTTTGAGTTTAATATAATGTAGGTATCAAATTTATTTAAATTTCACGAGAATACTTAACAAAGATAACTGTAAAAAAATAAATAGATAACTTGCGTTTTTGTGAATAAAATAGAGACGGTGTTAGATAAACTTTTGTTTATTACCAAAATTATGAAGATTATCTGAGAGAGATAATATTCTTTAAAACCCAAGTGCGCAGTGTAAAGTTGTAAATTAGAGAGCAATGATTAAATTTCTAATCGAATTAGAACTATCTCTGAAGAATTATCGTAGTCCATAAAATTTTCAGGAATAACAGTTATGTTTTCGTTTCTTATGCCAAATTTACCTGAAACAGAAAAAGAAACTGATGAATAAAACTGAAATTTAAAAATATCAATATTTACGAAACAAACTCAAAAATGATTATTGAAAAATACGAGTCGACCTAACTCACTCAACAATTGAAGAAATTTTTCGTAAGTCTTTTTGTTTCTGATCGTCGATGCGATGAATGCGATTGGCTGTGAGTCATTACTTGTGCGACTGAATATAAAAATGAAAAGTTCGCTCAAAATGCACCCCGATTGACCATAGTTATAAAAGAATTTTTCAATGGAGATAAGATTTACTCGTGAATAAAGATCTCTTATAATAAGGTCAGTTCTACAATTGTGATGATTTACGATATCTGAAAACCCTAACGACTTGTACACTACAAGTGTCATAATTTCCCCTTTCTCATAAAAAAACGAAGCTTACCTTAGCAAACTATTGATGACATTAACGAGAGGCTCGATGAGTTTTGGATCAAATACGACGTCTATACACGAGGTGAAATTTAATGTCAACTAGCAGTAGATTTTACTCATAACTTACAGTATACAACAGATTGCTAGTCTTCGGCATCCTAGGAGACTAGGGCTTATGCCTGTTCAATCCCTACCTGCAGCTAGTATAACGTCTGGTGTATATTCTTGTGTTTCATTTGCGGAAAAGTTTTCCCAATCGAGTTGACAAACAACCGCACAAGTTTTCGTGGAACGAGAACTTGTTTCACTCGCCCTGCAACTCCTGCATATTTCATGGCTTTGAGCACTTAAGAAACTTCTGAAATCATCTAAAACTGATGCTTTTTCTTCAAAATAAGTTTCTTTTTCATCGTTTTGACACTGTTCAGCAGCATTTCTTGTCTCTATGGCACAAAAGCCATTAATTTGAAGATTTCGTTTTGTATTGTTCAAAACTTTTTCATGACAGTCGGTGAAAGTGTACGTTCTTGGACGGCAGCAATGTAATGCAACCAATCCTGTCAAACCAGCTCCACAGCCAAGTTCCAAAATGTTCCTTTGAAAATAACATATTTTTCAAAAAAGTCTATGTCAAGGTCAGGGATTGCACGTACATTTATTTCTGTCTACATACTTCTCTTGAAGTACAGAAGTGTTTTGACTTAACCAATTACTCAAATAAAGACCTGCCTAAAAAACATATATAGTAAATACAGTCGCAAGTTAAAGTGAATTTCCCAATCCTAACATTTGTGCAACAACGTAGTTTTACCTGCCAAGTGTTCAGTCCTGTGGTTCCCCGTGAAAGAAACTGTATCGATTCACCAAGAGTAACTGCTTGCCCACATGGCTAAACATGGTTTAGACAGAGTGAAGTGTAAGTTGAAGTGCTTTGCTAATTGATAGGTTCACAAGTTCAGTTGCAAGGCTGTAAAATCATTGTTTACCAAAATATAAGACTTATAACTAAAGTCGTCTTCAGTGGTTTTCTTTTTTGATATAAGTTCAGCTATCAAATTGTAGAGCTCATCGCACACATCACAGCTGTGTTCCTCATATGCAGCTAGAAGCGACTTCAAGAATGACAATCTGTAGCTAATTGAAGGTGGGTATTTCTGGCTTAATGAGTGCAGAACAGTCTGTGAAAAACAACAAAAAAGTGATAGTTAGAGATTCCTACAGATGGGTAAAAAGGATGGGTGTACCCCTATACCTGCAAATTTTTTACCCGCTTCCTATTAATCATCCTCTACAGTTCCCAGTGACGATAAATACTAATTTGTAGTGGGGAGGTGGGCTACTGGGTAGACGGGTGTACCCCTGTTTGAAAACTTTGAAATGTTTGAGAGCAGTTTGAGTGGAATTAAAAGAGCAGTATGGTATAAAGAAATTTAGTTCACATACTGCACTTAAAACTGCTGTTTGTTCGGTACAAACTGATTCATCATTTAGCAAGAGTTTCAGGTACTTTTTCCATTTGAATGATTTCAAAGTCAAGGTTTGGAAGTAGTGTTTTTGAATACTGCACAACGCATCATTAAATGTTGCCATTGAATTTTAATTTACGAGCAATCTTACAATAGAAAAAACTGAATTTCTCTTCTAGAAATACAAGGCTTGCTTCAAGTGCCAAACGTACGAACAACATGACAGGAGGAAGGTAATACATGAAGTATTAACAATGGTAACCGTCAAGTATCGCTGACGCAGAACGCGGCCATTTTGTTCTATCCTTGTTTTTCTGCAAATAATGTAAGTAAAGTGATAAAATCCCTATCAATCCTCGTGATTAATTTAGAATTTCCACTTCATTTTAGCGATAATACAAACTTTTATCTGTATTCTATTAATTTGCACTCGTTTATGAATATACGCTCTTGTATATTGCCCGATATTTTGTTTGAAGTCAACGTTTGTTTGCAGGGCGAAGGGCCGCGATAGGTCGGCGTCACCAAAAGCGAAAAGCTCCAAAAACAAAGGCAAGACTGCAAAAGACAAGAAGGTTGAGAAAAAGCAAAGCAGAGGTCGTAGTCCCACGAAAAAATCGACCAAGAATGATACTAAAACGAAGAGAAGAAAAGCTTCGTCTAGCAGGTTTTGAAAATAGAAAGGCTGAAAACAATAGCAACAAATATCAATTTTATTTCCTTACTCAAACAGAATGTACATGCATGTGCAGATTATTTACATACATTGCATTATCGGGACGAATGCATTTTAGCATCTGGACACCTTAAGATGCCGACCATCCAAAAAACATAATATTAGATTGCAAACACTGAGCCCGCAATCCCACCTTGCCCTAACCAGGTGTTCACTAATCTTCACTCTAGCGAAAGTCCCTGCACAAGCTCTTAAGATGGTGACAGCCTCTGTCAAGTTTGTTTGATACAAAATGATTTGTTTCAATATGGCCTGCATTGTAACTTGAAAAGTTACATGCTTTTCTTGATCCATACGAGCAACTGAAACATGCTATAATGTTTGAAATTTCCTCTTTGAACTGAAATCTGGAATTCTCATTTAGCGGTTCATCAAGTAGTTCCAGTGGGTCAAGCAGCAGAAGTTCACGGAGTTCTAGCAGCGGAAGTAGCAGCAGTAGTTACTCATCAAGCAGTTCTCGATCATCAAGTAGCTCAAGCTCTAGTGGTGCCGAAAAGAAAGGTTTGTAAAGTGGCGTAGTACCAGTATATAGGTTAATAGAGAGGTCAAGCTGGCAAATTTATCTGGTTAATATAAGATATATTATGTTCTCTTAACAATGTATATCTTACATATATTGACAACGGCTATTTCTAGCCCGTAATAAGTCCACAGCAAAGCAAGCACCTGCAAAAGTAGCTGCAAAATCGGAAAAAGTTGTCGAGAAAAAACCCGAGCCGAAACGAGAACCCACCCCAGAAAAGAAACCCCCGCCTAAACAGCCTGAACCCAAACCTGAGCCTAAATATTCTCCTCCTCCTAAAAAGTCTCCCACACCTCCTCCAGTTATCCCTCCTAAGAAACCAACACCATCACCCCCTAAAGAGAAAACCCCGCCTCCCAAATTGAAAGTGGCTCCATCACGTTCAAGATCTCGTTCGGCGTCAAATGAAAGAATTCGTCCAACAACAACCGAACGTCCAAAACCCCCACGTCAATATCGCTCACGATCAAGATCCTCGACCCCAGGGCCCCGACGTAGAATACAGTCCGACTCAAGGTCAAGGTCGGCATCTCGTTCCAGGTCGCCACGGAAAAGACGCAGTCCAAGCCCTAAAACGCGAAAGTTGTGTGTGAATCGTTTGTCAAGAAACGTCACTCGTGATCATATTTTGGAGATATTTAGTGTTTACGGAAAAGTATCTAGTGTTGATATTCCTACCAGTAGGAATTTAGCACACCCTGGATATGCATATGTCGAGTATGACGAATATGAAGACTGCGAGAAGGCGATGCGGCATATGAATGGTGGGCAGATTGACGGACAGGAAGTTTCGGCTCAATTTGTGCTCAACCAACGACGACGAGAAGTGCGCCCCCCTCGAAAAAACCCCTCTCCCCGCAGACGACCATCATGGCGACGTTCCCCACCTAGAAGATCCCCAGCACGTAGATCTCCAATTCGCCGCTCCCCCGGGCCAGGGCGCCGTTCACCCCCAAGGCGAGGGTCACCCCCAAGGAGATCCCCGAATCGTCGTTCACCTGTACGAAGATCACCTGTCAGGCGATCTCCAGCCAGAGGTAGATCACCTGCTAGAAGATCCCCTCCTCCTAGGGGCCGATCTCCGCCTCCCAGGGGTAGATCTCCCCCCGGAAGAAGATCGCCACCAAGATCTTATCGACCACCGGCCAATCGTAGAAAATCTAGCTCCAGGTCACCTCGTCGCAGAGGGAGATCATCATCATCTAGGTCTCGATCAGCATCGCGGTCGCCTCTCAAAGGACGAAACTTCAAGCGACGATCGTCCAGTTCTAGCTCCAGTTCATCATAAGAGATCAGTTGACTGACGTTGACGAGCATTTCATTTTGTGCTTGTTAAGTTTGTGACCATAGTGACTGAGTCATCAGACTGCTTTTCTTAGACAAAATGAAGAGTTCACAACATTTGACAGTGCTGGACTTTGCCATTAGTGAATGTTACAGATAGTTATGAACACTTGTCATGTGTGATATCAATAGAATTCTTTATGATTGATGTTAATGTAAATAAACTTCATCCATAAAAACTTAAACAATATTTGGCTGCCACACTATTTTTCACTTAGTCAGACCATGGTATTATCTTTCTGTTACAATCATTAATACGTTTTGCATGTTTTATCCTGCCTCAGTAACTTCGTCTAAACTGTGCTGAAATTCAGGTAAATCTTATTTTGTGGCTGTAACGTTAAGATATAACCAACTACATTTAAGATCCAGTATTTTCTAAAGTTTCATATCTGTACCCAGTCTGTGAGCAACGTGTAATGTAAGAGAGTTACAATTTTTTGAACTACAAATGAAAAAATGTAGCCTAAAAACCACTGCTAAAAACTAGCCATTTCATTCTGACTGCATAATTTATGTTGTATAAATTGTGTATAAATAGTTTTGCTACCAAGTTGTTGCTATGGAAAGTGTATTCTTACGGAAATTATATCCATAAGAAATTTCCTCGTTTCTTAGTGCTTCAGATATGAGAGGAAACTTTCTATTGAAATTCTACTGTGGGGTTGCTGATATTTATAAAACGCACATTGTATCGCGTTGATCAATTGCTGCTAATTATTACCTATTTAATTATTAACCAATCATGATTCATCCATTACTTATTAACCAATCATATAGACTTTAGAAGCTACGCCTAGAATATTAATATGTTACCCATGATACAATTCAGTGTTTACCATGCTAAAGTTTCGCTACTCAAAAATATATGGGATTTTTGAAATGTTATGGTATAAGGGTTTTTAGATTAAGTCGAGATGGATTCGACTATGGAGACTGACGACTCAGAAGGATTGTTTTCGAAGCGATCTAACTCGAATGTATTATCAGATCCGAGGATATTGCAACATTTACGTATTGTTGCTCAAGAAGCACGTCAAGAAAGCTTAAATGAACCACCGGAAAACGACAAGACGGAAAATGAGAATCAGCAACGCGAATTGTACGAGAAAATTACTGCATACAACAAACGAAATCAACTAGGAGCTTTCAAAATACTTGCCAAGGAGGTTCGTTGTTTTAGCTCCCGTTTGTAGAGGTTGAAAGATCACAAATGAGCAACCGATGGGGGGCTTTAAAATGTATATGTTATTAATTAGGGCTCTATGTTGCATGTACAATGTCCCTTGAAATTTTACTTGATAATTTTGTGTGAAAGATATACTGCATGAGAATGTCTTATACATTTCATATTAGTCTAGGTGTTGCTTAATACTATCATGTTCAAACGAGCAAATGCATCTTGACAGGTCGTAAATATAACACCAGGTGACTTCGCGTGAGCAAGAGTAGTTTACATTCGTTGTGAGATTTACAAATGTAAAACAAAACCTTGGCTTGGAAAAACAGCCGATTTTATTGCCAATTTTTATCAGTAGTAAAGAAATCTATTCAAAGACACTCTGATTTAATGCAGTAATTTAAATTGAACATTAACTCAGCGGTTTGTGATTAAAAATACATGCTTATTGAAATGAACAATTATATAATGTGCAATCGACAAGTTCCACTGTTTATATTTAGAACATTCCAAATGGCGTTTAGAACATGAAAGAATTCTAAATTGTTGCAAAACTTATTTCCATTACTATAAGTAATTTGAAATCGAGAAGTTTGAATGTTCAAATTTTAGAATATTCCAATCTCCGTTTGGAACGCGAAGCTATTCTAAATTGTTGCCAACTTGTTACAAAATATGTAAACTTTCTGTAAGAATTCAAAGCAATTTAATGCAGTTTCGCGTATATATTTCATTTTTATCTTATAAAATATACTGTATATTCGCCGTATTTTTAAACTGTTAAACTGTTTTTGTCTTTAGAACCTTAATTACGAAGGAGCTCTGAGGTTCTATTTTCTAGACGGCGGAAAAGAACTTACTAAGGCTGTTAGGCTGAACAATCGTACGACAGTCAAAGAACTTTTACCAAGTTTGGTAGAAAAATTTAGACCTGGGTTGGAAGATGAACTTCTTGGCTTTTCAAAACTTTATGCAGTTCAAGATCAAGGTAAAATACATGTCATCTTTTACCTTCAAATTTTCATTAAAGTTTGTGCAGTATAGTATGGTCCTTTATTAAACCTTAAAATTATGGCTGGCGTTTAAAGAACAAAACGTTCTTTGATGTTTTGTCATGCAAATTTTTGCTTAATCTTTGTCGTATAAGGATTTTTCTCTCATAAGAGGGCAAAAAGAATTTACTTCAGAAAACTTGAACTACATATAATCTAAAATAAAGGAAATAAAAGTAGCTTTAAACTTTTCTTATTGTGTCATATTCATGTAAGATGAAAGTTGAAGGGATTCAAAATTTCGACGTTTTGTACATTCCCATGGTTTTCCAGAGTACAATATCATGCTTCTGAGGCTGTTCTGTGTTTGCACAGATATTGCTTGAGCGCCAAATAACGCTAAAGTAAACGGTATAATTGACAGTTTTCTAAAAGTAGATCTGTAAGAAAAATAATGTATTTTCTTTTGCCAAAAATTAAGTAAACATGTTTTTGAGCGGAAAGCCAACGATGCATATATATTGAAAAAACAAAAATAAGATCCTAGAGAAACAGAACTTTTTAAAATTTTAAACACGAAGCAAAAGAGGGACGGACATCTATGGTTCTGAAAATGGTTCTGAAGCAACATTGTGCAAAATGAAGAAAATTTCAATTTTTAAAAAATAAGTTTCTATGATGACGAAATGTCTGATCAACTACAGCTGACCAAAATAACAATTTGTTTCAGATGAAATTTCTTTGGACCAAACGGAATGGCCACTTGTGTTCGCACTGAACGCGACCAAACCAATCCGCTTTGTCTTACGAATCAACAAAGAGGAAAAGCCAACAATAAATGGCCCTAACGAAACTGCTGATAAAACTCTGCCGTCGAACGGGAAAGTGAACCCCAATGTACCTAATGTACTGCTACGCCCGAATGTGGGTAAAGATGCCCGCGATAGACCACGGAGCGGCGGAGTGTACGACTTCATGTATGCAGGTCGAGATAAAAGCATCAAGATGACTGCGGGCGCAGTTTACGACAAGAACTCGCAACCGACCTCCAAGCCTAAAAAAGAACCTAGACAAGGAAACCGTCCGAAAGGCCGTTCCTTAGGAGCCGTCTTAAAATTACCCAAGAAAAACCGGTCGTTAGGACGAGGCGCCGAGCTTTCAACCAATCATATGGTCCCTGGTGTTTTAAAAGTTTTTAGCAACGGTATTTCAGCAGACTCTAATTACAAAAGCGTTAAGGTGACGAGTTCTTCGAATGCAGACACGATCGTGAAACAAGCATTAGACAAATATAAACTTGACTCAGCTGATCCAAACGAGTTTGTCTTGTGCGATGTTGTAGGTTATTTTAAAAAGATCAGGGATGAAACTGGCAAAAATAAAGAAGGGAAAATGGAATGGGTTACCGAGTATGCCCGAGTGGTCGGCGAAAAGGAACGACCGCTGGTTTTACAGTCGCTATGGCAACCATCAGGAAACCGCTCGCGCCGTTTTGAACTGCATCGTAAAGGAACTGACGTAGATGTTACGGTGACCAATGGTGTTGCTCGTAAGAAAGCGACGTTGGCAACTCAGCCGCCAGACTTGAATCTACTTAAAAGCAAGCTTAGTGTAAGCACAGCATCGGACGGTAGCGAATCAGAGCGATTTGGGTTACCTCAACGCTCTAGACTAGAAGATGACAATATCAGTCATTCGAATCTTACATTTAATATGAGTACAGCTATAGATGCGCCATACTTGCTGTTGCTTCGGGGTTCTGGTACAACGGAAGACTTTTTACTGCATCGCTTAGACGATGATAATATAATCATTGGAAGACCTGTGATTGGATCAAAACACCCAGATATACCGCTGTACAGTAACGAACTTCAAACACAACATTGCCAAATAGTTAAGAAGCTTCCCGCCGAAAATGAAAGTATTGCTGAATCAGAAGACGGCTTGGAACAAGCATTCATTGAACCGTTCCCAAACTGCGAAGTCTTGGTCAATGGTAGAGCCATCATTGAAGCAACTTTGTTAAATCCCGGAGACTTAGTTCAAATTGGTCTGCATTATGTCTTTTTGTATAAAGACCCGATTAGGACGTCCGATTCGAACTTGGTTTTTGATTGGCTGCCTGGGGCTGTTGATAATAGTTACCATTCAGCCAATCACGGTAAAGCAAAGGTTACTGAAATGCAGCAAGTGGCAAGAAATCCTAATCGGTTGAGTTTAGTTTTCGATTTGGACGATGAAGATAAATTGTTGGAGTATTTAGTCAGTGTTTGTGATGATGCGAGGGATAGTGAGTTTGAAATTGTCGCCTCGTATTTGTTTATACTTGCAATTGAGCACTCAGCGTTTAGTCACAGCGATATTGACACTCGAAGGTTGATTCTGAAGATAACTAATGTTATTCAAGCCGTCGCCTGGGTAAGTTAGCCTTATTATATAACTTCGTTAGTAAGTTTAATCAGTTTTGTCTCAGAAAAGTTGTGGTCATGTTAAGCTTTTCGTTGACAAATTACTTCTTTAAAAGTCATTATTTTTCAAGGAAACTTGTTTGCGCGAGATTTTTCTGAATCTTTTTTGCTTTTTTGCTGTAGGAGAAAACGAAAGGTATTACAGAGACTAACGTTGAAGGGTAAATATATTTGTGTTGATTTTATAGCACTCTGTTTTGGCAAAATAAACGTAACGGCTGCGTTTCACTGGTGCATTTTTTTTCGCGCTCACGCGAAGGACTTTATAAAGCCTTCAAAATTTTTTATCTTTTAGACATACTTAAACAGGTAAGCAAGTAATAATTTAAAACACTAAATTCCAAATTTTCTAGTTCGTGGTTATGTATAAGCGGATTTTTTTCAAATTTTAAAGTTTTGCGTGGATTCACGTGAACCCGGAACAAAACGTTGTCCCGAGACAACTGTTTACCCCGGGACAAAAATTGTATCGGCACGTTTACAAAACAATAGTGCTGTTCATATATGACTTGTCACGTTGTCCCGGGGCAAGATCAGACCCAGCAGGGACAAAATGTTGTCCCGGGTTCACGTGAGTAGGGTCTTAGCAGCCAGTCACAATTCACAATCTACAAGTTCAAAATTCCAGTCTAGTGTCTTAATAGTAAGCTGGATGTAACTTAGTAAGAATTTATAAGCTGCTAATGAGATTTATTTTTCCTTAGTGAAATTGATCCTTTGAAGTCACTGAATGAAATTATCCCTGATCTGAAGCAGATATTGTTCTGGATGAGTAATGCATTGGAGATGTTGCATTTTCTTCAAGATAATTTGTCCACGTACCTGCCAGGTACCTTTCACATGAACACCGCGAGCAATGACCCCGAAGAAGAGGCCTTAGCGAACGCCGATGAAGAATTGTTGAACGTTTTGGAGGAAGTAGCCATGTTTACGTTTCAACAAACTGTTTATCATCTCACAAAAGTACGTCACTGTAATTAGTCGCCTTATACCGAAATTTCATCTTCTTTCTTAAAGAGTCTATAGTGAGGTCAGGGATTGTACATATTCATAATATTCGAGTCATTTGATGAAGAATCGCAATGTATCTTGTGATAATATGTACAATCCCTGACCTTGATATGGAGATTTTGATATGCCTACATTAATCACTTTAATATCAATTCAATCTTAATTAACCACCATACCCCTCCCCAGGTTCTCTATGTTGCTCTTCCACTCATACTCGACACCAATCCCTTCCAAAAGCTGGACGACGATGATAGCCGTAATGGTGACGAATTGGAAGGAGCCGAAATTGTTGTTCAAATATTCCAAACAGTCTATGACCTTATCACTTCATTTCACGTGCATCCTCAAATCATACGTCAACTTTTCGCCTATTTGTTTTTCTTCACAAACGCGTCTCTCTTCAACACGCTTATGGATCGGGGGGCTGGGGGCAAGTTTTACCGCTGGGCTAAAGGTGCGCAAATTCGTGGTAATTTGGACATGTTAGAAGGTTGGGCAGCGGATGTTGGTCTCCAAGAAGAAGCCGCTGACTATTTGAGGAAATTGTCGTCTGCTGCTGACGTGTTGGCGACGCCTAAAGTCCAGTTACTGCAGGTAAAATCTAGAGGTCAGCAACCGTGTAGATTGAAGTTTAGTCAATAAAGACGAGAACAAGATGATGAAGCAAATGTAGTCTCCAAACTACATCTCCAATGAGTGCATAAGTGCTCAAGTTTACATAAACATGAATAAAAAGATAGCGCAAATAAGACTTTAGTCAAGTCTTCAAACCATAATTTCAACGGCTGTGATTCTATTCGGTGGAAAAGTTTAATAGAAGCAAATGTAAAATCATTGCTCTATATTTCAGGCTGACTGGCAGTCTTTACGTCATGATTTCCCGACGTTGAATGCTGCTCAACTACACAAGATTCTCACAGAATATCAGATTGGTGCCGGAAAAGCTCGACCGACTGAGTGGCGACCGACACCCGACGAAGTTGATGCCGCACTTAAAGACGGTAAGGTTGCTAAGGTACTATTATTTTTCATTCTTTATGAGATTGTGAGGAAGCTAACAGACGTTGCCAACATGTATTTAACTTGTAACTTCGTGGTGTTTTTCAGAGGAAATACTGGAAAGTTTTTCAGCTCATCCACCATTCTTGTTCCCAACCTCTGACTATTTGCTCGATCTTGAATCAGAGACTCCTCACCCAGTAGTACAAAAGACCCTGGATACCCTCAAACTCTCTTTTGGTTCCAGTAATGAACCCCCATTATCAACATCTACTCCGAGAGGTCCCCTATTATCGGTGCCAGCGCCAGAAGCAGAATCTCGACATTCTACCCCAGCCTCCTCGGTTAGATCCAGTCCCACGGCATCGTCGACCGCAAGCCCCCAAAAAATCGCGCAAAAGTTTAGTTCTAGCGATCCTTCCATAAATAAAATTGATCCGAACAGACTGAGTAATCGTTTGAAAAATCACGGTAAGTTTTATGAAATTAGATATCGTTTAGAAACTTGTGTCATGAGCTCTGATTTTACACTGAAGAGTCTTTACCGTGCTCTAATTGTTTGATCAATTGCTTATTAACACATTATGTGTTACAGTGAATGGTATTTCCAAGAGTGCTTCCATGGAAAACATTTCAAACCGACCAAGGACTTCAAGCAAAGCCCGAAAATCACGTGACGCAGGCTATCCACCGGAAACAGAAGGGACGTCACAAGAGAAAGAATTGGAAGAAGATGGCTTCCGAAGAGGAAGTGATACACAGGATGATGTGTTCGTTGTCGAGCTTGAAAAGGGTGACACTGGGATAGGAGTGGGACTTATTGATGGATTGGTACGTTTTGGAATAGAGACTAAACATCACAGAAAAATACTGACCGTGATGTTGTGTGTTTTCTGTAGTATACACCTTTGAAGTCCAACGGAATATACGTGAGGACCCTGGTATCTACTGGACCTGCAGCCAAGGTATTATGAAGAAATTGACACGGGATTTTTTGTAGCTTCATTATTATACAAATTGCCACTTTTTCAGGATGGCCGGCTTAGGCTCGGTGATCGAATTCTTGCCGTTAATGGAACGAGTTTAGTTGGCGCTGACTACCAGAGGTATATTTTAAAACAAGAACAAAAAGATAGAGCAAAGACTTTGCCCAAATCTTTTAACCATCTTTTTGATGGTTATGATCGATATATCCTAATGTTTTTTCTTTTTCTCTGGGCATTTCAGTGTATTTATTATAATTGTAGTTTTCCATGTTCATTTTAGTGCTATGAAGTTGATTCGTAATGCTGGAAACAACTTGACGTTTCTTGTCGCAAAATCAGACCGTCATGTAGCTATGCAGATCACTGCTTCAACGTGCTAACGAAAAATGCTTGAACAATCGAAGAACTGTTGTTGTATAATTCACCAAAATGATCTATTTTTACCCAAAACACATACATGCCTATTATCAATCGTTCATCTAAATTTTTACGTAAACTGCGGTTTAATTCTACGTAATCTGTAGTAGGAATTATATTTATTTAGGATTTTGAATAGGAAGCAATAATATTTAACCAAAGTGTTTTAATAACGTACGTGTGTCGTTTTCTAATCAGCATTTTTCTAATTTGCATAATTAGCGAGTTTTCTAAACTCTTATTATTCTATTTTAGTTGTCAATAGCAACAGATTATTAGGTTGTCAAACATGGCGGATGAAAATGAACGCAAAACTTAAAAATATTCGATAAAAATGTCCAAATCGTTTACTTTTAGCGGATGCGCTGATGAATTTGATGAGAGAAGTCCCTCATTGTCATGTATCCTTTTCGGTGATTGCTTTTATTATGTACTTTGTTCAAACGAAAGCTGTTTATTAAACAGTTACTTATTAGATGTCATGTTCAGAAAAGTTGAAACTTCATCCATGCAAATTATTTGTATTTTTATCTACACGTGTACATATTTATTTTCCAAAATATATTTCAGGTAGAATGAAAGGCTTTTATGTATAAGTTTTAAGGCGAAATATGTAAAAATACAGCGTGAATATTATATAGCCCTATGCGCCAGCTATATACGTGATAACGATTCCCAATTTGACCTTTACTTGAAAATTCATAGCTCCGTTAGGTAGAGTGGACTCGATTGACTCAATTAGTAAAAAAATCAGCAATTTGGGTACAGAACTGACCTCATTTTGTCCAGATAACGAGCTAGTTATTGATAGTTATGCCGGCATGCAGAAGTCGTTAGCAGAATATGATGACAATGATGAATTTGATTTTGGAAATCTCAAAATTGACTATCAAATACCGAAGCAAGTGTTGAAGAGGTCTACTGTATCTACCAGAGGTTGTCTTCATTGTTTTTCTGAGAGTGAAAGAGAAACTTT
The DNA here is from genome assembly GCA_025400075.2 of Phenganax stokvisi. Classification (NCBI taxonomy): domain Eukaryota; kingdom Metazoa; phylum Cnidaria; class Anthozoa; order Malacalcyonacea; family Clavulariidae; genus Phenganax; species Phenganax stokvisi. The sequence continues at coordinate 37,711 of JAODVQ020032647.1, forward strand.
GGCAGTGAGATTTCATTAGTAGTCAATGTTATATTTTCAGAGCAAGAGAAAAAAGAATTGAATACATTTGCAGGAGTTTACTCGCTTAGAACAGGTTTTTAAAATTTTTAAGAGAAAAAATACAATATCATAAAATTACGGCAAAACGAGCTTTAAACTTTGAATTTAGTGTACTTACTTGTTGGCAAAGCTTTTCCACAATTTTTTGCTCTTAAACAGACTCGTGTTATTTTCATTGTAGCTTTGCAGAAGAATGCCAACCCTCTTAATGTAGGCTCAGATGCAATTCCTCTTGAAAACAACAAGATAAAACGTTTTAGTAAGGTATTTTTGTTAAATTGTTTACTTTAGGGAGCTCTATATAACGAGTGGTATATCTTAATTGATTGTAAATGCGTAAATCTTTAGATTTCGAAAGATCCGTCTAGCGTTTCCAAAAGACCCTTGTTAGTTGAGGTAAACAGAGGATTACAACAGGAGTTAATGAACTTTAAAGCTTACTTCATTTTGGGTTAAGTTTGCAAATAATTTCCAGGCCACATTCTTGCATTAATTGCGCCAGTTAATAGTAAAACTCAGTTATTCAATGAAACTGTTTTTGTCTTACATTTAGTTACACACGTATCCTGGATTCAGTGCTAATGAACTGACCCTGCTGCCTGCATCATTGTCAGCTACATATATTTTAGATATTGTCACACGTGCTCAAAAAGATCTTTTAAGAAAAGTATGAAAATTGTTTTTGAAACAATCCTTGTGATGTGTATGATTTTTGTACTACATCACTTTCGTTCCTTTGAAACTATACAACATGCAATGCTGTTATTTTCTAGCCTAGTTTCAAAAGGGAATTTAGAAAAATGTTTCTGAGCTGTTTGTCACAAGCAGTTGTTCAGGTAGATACATATTTCTCTCGCTTTTTTTCGAACTGTATGCACAAACAAATTAGGTCGATTCTAAAATGTTTTTTGAAATTTCGTAGGACACTTTTTGGTGGTTTTTTCTTGAAAAATATCAGGTATTTAGCTGGCATTGTCAGTATTGAGATTCGCCTTGAACTCAGCTTTAATGAAATCATTTTCTTGGGCATGAAGTTTCAAACATAAATTTCTTGTTTTCCGGCTTAAAGGCACATGCACTCAAGTCATTTGCATTCGTTTCAATGCTTGAAAAACTTGAAACCTAAAACGCAGGTCGCTACGGTCGCTACAGTACACTTAAAAAGCGTGAGGTAATAGAGATTACTTCTTTTGATAATGACATATATTTAGCTATATCTCTAACTCTTGCAGTCTTGTCCTGAAGTGCAATGTGAGCTATTTAATCGAGTCGCATCTAATTACGTGAACTTGATAATCAGCGCATTAGAATTCAAGCACCGCGAGGCCTTCTTCAAACGTTATCCGTCTTTGGTATGTCAGGCAATCTACACCGTATTCTGCCGTGCATTTCCGACCTCATACCGACAGTTCGACGATCGTTTCAAGCAAGATTTAATTGACGTTGTTTACCAGTGGCTTGTTGGAACGAAGCCGGTGAGACGATGCTGGGAAAAATGGCCTCTCTCATTTCTTGAACCTGAAGGCATGAATATGGAGGAAGAAATTCAAAAAAATGTTTCCAAAGGTAACAAAGGTTATAATCCATGTAGCAAGGTCAGGGATTGTACATATTTATAATGCAGACTTTCCTTAAGAAGATGTACTGTGGTTCTTTAAGTAGAAAGTTGTTTCTTTAGAATTTGCGTTCGGATTATTTGACTCAGAATCTGTTCAAGCTCTCTACCCACCGTCGCAAGTCGGAAAATCCGAACGAAGGCGAACGATATGGAAACCTTACGAACCCGAAAGGAGGCGAACGACGTCGAAGGTCTACGACAACAAATCAGTAAGAGAAGACGTTTTGATTAGACTTGAGAAAAAATCATCATCCAGATTAACGAACGATAGACACGAAGGTTTGCCGGACGATGACGAACTGGCCCGAAGGAAACCGTTAGTGAAGATTGACTGTGAATCTGACAAGACCCTGGAAATTCGAAAGACTTCAGTTTCCAGACTGAATATTTCCAAATCATTACAATCAACAAACACGAGTAATTCTTCATTTTATAAAGGAAAAAAAAAGCGCGAGGTAAAAGAGATTATATTTAATGTACAGTTTTGTGGAAACACCACGTAAATTTATATAATTATGCATGTATAAATTTACGTGGTGTGAAAGCTGTGGTGTGAAAGCTTCTATGATTAATTGCGATTCTAAATCAACATTTTACAATCAAAATTAATTTTTGTCTAGTCATGTCACGCTGGAAAAGGTCCAGAATTTCAGAAGGTTGTTTTCGACTTGCATGGGCAAAGCCCGTTGGTGAAACATTTTCTACAAAACAAACATCTCGCTAAGGATTCTGGGACGTCAATTCTTGTTCAAAGAACAGAAATCGATAAACTACCTCCGTATCCTTAATTTAAGGAAGTTTTTTTAACCTGTTGTAAAAAGTGTTAACTTCCTGAATAATCCTCACATGAAAAATTTGTTGCAAATTTGGTACTGCCGTAATTTTTTTACAAACATGTTAAAAAATAGTTTCAAACTTGTTACAAGCTAATGAAAAACATGTTGTGTTTTTTTCGTTAACGAAAAACAGTATAAATGCTCCAACTTATCAAGATATCATAAAAGAGTCACTTAAATCTTCTTGTGAGCTTGAAAAACAAATACAGAGGTAAAAAAGAAATTTCGCACAAAATGATTACAAACTTGTTGCATTTATAATTGTATCAAGTGTCATTTTATTCGTGTTTCTGAACAGTTTAACGACTTGAATTTTTTTAAAACTTCTAGCTTGCTTGAGGAAATGTCTAATAAACGCGAAGTGTTTGGACGACAACAAAAAAAAGACAGGGACGAATTTAGAAAGTATAAAGATATTTACGTTGAAATATTCCGGCCAACAATGTCACTATAGTCTGTCCTTTGTAAAGTATTCTAAAATACAAGCTTTAGTTACAAGACTAATGCCTGGTGTATTTTGGTTTGAGAGGCAACATTGATGTTTTTTTTGTGAAATTTTATTTTCAAGGAGACAGAGTCAAGTTTTATCACGACATAAGGATGTTAAGAAAATTAGTGATCTAATTATGCTCCGGCTGTCTGTAAGTCTTTGGAAAATTGTTTAAAATATCAGATCATTTTCTGACTGTGTAATCTTTTGTTTCACAGAAGGGGCAAACTGGAGAAAATGATCAGCTAATAGCCACATCCATTGCTAATGCATTAAAATTGGACGAAGACACTTGAAATACAGAGATACAGTTACCAAAAAATTATATCATTACCACTCCTTTAGCGCCTTTAGTTCATTTAATGTTCCTTTAGCATGTTTGCGGGCTCTTGAACAACGTGGCGGCTCGCTGCTAATTTAGAAAGTATAAACAAAATAAAACGGCGTACACAATGCTAAACTGGTTGGCAAATGCGTAGATACACGGCAATTTTCAGGAGCTTCGAAGAATATGTGTCAACATCATATACTCAAATAAATCAAAGGTACTATTAAAGGCGAGAAATGATCTCTTCGTCCTATGTACGATAGTCCAGACTCCGTTTTGCTCTGGGTCATCTTGCCAGCTACTGACAGTTTGATTGATATGTAATGTAAATTTGTAACTTGTGTATTGCGATGTCCGCTGTACGCATAGCGCGTGCCTATTTTTTCCCTGTGCTTTCATTGGGGTTTAAATGGGTTTAAAGTTTCGATTGAGGTAAAGATTTAGGTTTTACTGTACTAGGATTCATGTGACGATTTAACGTAATTCTGTAGTAGGATTAGAGTTTAAAGTTTTTAAAGTTAAGATTAATATTTTAAGACTTATCCGATCGGAATATCTATTCCGGAGTTAATGTATATGGTGTAAATCGCCGCCTCTAAAGCTTTCGACCAATGGGAGTGCGTTATATAAAATATAAGCCAATTGGATAACAGGAAGTGAAGAGCTGATGAAGGTTGTTGTTGTTCTTTTGCACTACATTTGCTTGCTTTGTCTGGTTCGCACATTTAGAAATTTATGGATATATTTTACTTCAGTAAAGTCTGTTTTGCTTGTGATAGATAGCCAGGTGGACAGCCTAAAGATGAGAGTTGGTCCAAAGACGTATTGTTTCTCTGTTCTAGTTTTATTCGTTGGGATACTGAGCTATTTTGCTGCCTCAACAGACGATAAGGTACTACACAACATTACTATAATTTGTTTAGGCACGTAGTGTAACACATTTAGAACTGTGTATTGTAGCGAAGGTTTTGTAGAATTTTAACATAGTTTTGTGTTTTTAGAAACATTCTTTGAGCGTACCAAATGCTTATTTATTTGTGTCTACAATTGATGGGGGAATGCATGCCGTTCGGAAAAAGACTGGTCAAATCAAGTGGTCTTTTAAAGAAGGTAATACTCCCGAAGCAAGCCAGTGAAAGTTTAATTTAAACTTTGAGTATTCGCACAATAAACTGTGCATTAAAAAAGCCATTGAATTACAGTAATAATGTGGCTTTTGCCTCCATCTTCAATTCTCAGTATTCTAGGAAGACATGAAGTAAAGACACTCCGTGATAAGCAGAATACAACCACTTGTAACGGCACGCCGGTCGCCTTTGTGCTGTTTCTTTGCTTATTAGACTCAAACTTTTCAAGATTTCGTTAACGTTTTACTATAAAATTCTGTTCATTGTGTCTTCACGTGGGTTTAGAAAATGTGTGTTTAAACAGCCTATTTTTGTTTATATTGTATCGTACATTGCTGTCTCTCGCGAGTAAAAACAAATTTTCAATTATGTATAGAGAACAGTTAGTCTTTGATAAAAGTTTCGACGAAATTGCTTGTATAACACGGAATAATTACTATGCTTATTTTTGTGTCTATTTTTGTCTGTGTTTGTAGAAAACTGTGCTGTAGAAAATTTCTTTTATTATCCAGCTGTTATATTTCATATATTGAACATACATCCCATGCAAATAGTTTGCCCCAGACAACTGGAATTATCATAGACAATTTAACACAAATGATGGACAATTTTACCGAATTCTTAACCAAGATTTATAAATTTTACGTTTACATAAAGAACTTTGACTATGTTTTGTCTCATTACTAATCCTGGGAGGAAATTCGAATTTGTAATATCTAATTTTTTTTTCGGCCGCTGAGCCTCAGCTAAAATGATGTAATTAAGGCCAATATATAAACATGTCATTAGGATGTACTATTTCCTGTGCTGGTTTTACTCAAAAAATGGTGAATATTTAATGAAGGCTGAACAATGATTTTTCCTTTTTTCATGGTTCATGATATAAACTTCCTCAGTGATGTTTAGTTGATACTCAGCAGGGCATTCCTACATCTTAGTAGCAGATGTGAATATTTTTTATAATTTTGTGTAGATCCTGTATTGCATTCAACATTTCCAATAAGACCAAAGTAAGTTTGATTAAACCTCATAACATTACACATGAGGATTCAATTCAATAGTCTTTGTTTAATCATTTTTAGGTCTGTGTTCTTGCCTGACCCTCATGATGGTAGTTTGTATGCTTTTGGTGCTGTAGCTGATGGACTCAAGGTTTGATGTCCATCAATTTAGATCATTTCTGATAGTTTGCACACCTTGTTATCTTATTTTCGTATTTTGTTCTAGAAATTACCGTTCACAATTCCAGAATTGGTCCATGCATCGCCATGCAGAAGTTCTGATGGTATGATGTATATAGGTAAGCTGTTGTGACTTACATTACCAATATAATCATTGGTATAATCATCAATATCAATGTAATCATCAATATAATCATCAATATCATCAATGCTGAGATTATGATTGGCTGTTGGTACAGTTGATGTCAACATGAGATCATTCTTTGATTACCAGGTCGGAAATCAGATGTATGGTATGCCATTGATCCAGAGACTGGGCTCAAACTCCAGACTCTCTCTGTTGATGGCTCGCAAACTGTATGTCCAAGTATGACCAGTGGCAAGGCCCCTATATTCCTTGGCAGAACAGGTTTGTTATTATGAATCTGTGGTGCACTAGCAGAGGGCTGTGGTGTATATATGGAATATCTGACTTTTAACTGGGAGGAAAACCTACAATGTTTAACCCAATATAGTGATGACAATATTATGTATCTTTTCAGAATACACAGTCACAATGTATGATGCAAAAACCAGAGAGAAAAGGTTCAGTACTGGAATAGTACATTATTATAACTGCACAGTCAAAGTATATTTCAACTGTTTTGATTTATGATGTATACTACTTTTGCTGCAGGTGGAACACAACATATTTAGATTATTCTTCAGTCATTGCAAACGATGTTGAGTATGGTAGGTTCATATGCTTATATCATATAATTAGTATGCATATAATTATAATTATATTTATTGTAATTATAATAATTATAATAGTATAATGGAATGATGTTAACCTTTGATGTTAACATGTTGAGTTTCAATGCACCAAAGCCTCCAAGACGCTGGGTTACGTTCGAAG
>JAODVQ020032648.1:0-20212 GCA_025400075.2 Phenganax stokvisi
GCAATGCATTCTTGTAAAATGTACATGCCGCCATCTTTTTCGTTATGGTCAATTGAAGTGATAGACGTCCGTTTTTTTAAAAAGTCTAATTTGAACTCGTAAGGGTCCACTTTTGGACACCCTGTGGTGTACAATATTCATGTACAAATAAAATTATTAGTTGCTGTCGTCGCAGTGCAACTAGCCCATAGATGAACTAGCCTGTGCCAGACCTTGACGTAACCTGTATGTCAGGTCTGTGAACTTCCGCACGGATTCTTGTTCTTGCATAAATTAAATCCCCGAATTGGCGGATTTAATTTTTGCAATTTTCTTAGAAAGGAAATACTTCATCACAGCAATGCATCACAGTGACTTCATGCGACTTCTTCATGTATAATTATAGAAACCTAACCATATGATAGGAAGTTGGAAACTAAACAAAACTGGCGAAGTCGACTGATACCATATGACTTTCTACGCGTGTAATTTCGATTGAAAGTATGTCTAAGTATTTTAAAACACAAAATGCAATGATCTTCCGAGTTCCGAGCTCATTCGGCGTAATCGGAGTACCTGCGTGCGAAAGATCACAGACCTTACGTGCAGATTACGTCAACGTCTGGCGTCTGGCACTGGCTGTAGTGCAACTTCATTGGTTTCTTATGTATTTATATTCTCCGACATTCTTGCGCACATTTTGCGATCGCAATTTGAAACTAGAGCAGATTGAAAGTGTATTAAATTTAAATGTAAAAATACATGATGATATTGGCGAGAAGTTACTCGGTCCCAGTAACAAGGACAAGAAACTCTTCATCTGCATCTGCGGAGAGCCAGTCAAGTAATCACAGTGCTCCACTCGTGTGTTTAAAAGAAGATAACGAGACGTTAGTAAGTCTACATGTGTGTGCGCAAGTGTTTGTCTGGAAACATGGGACAAGTATATACCATTACTAGTACATATTACAGTTCGCTGTACTACCTAATGCATAGCTTGATAGCTTGACTAAATGAGTGCACGTGTGTAAACAGTTAATGGCGGCTGCGTTATTATCACTTTATATAGATAATATTTTACACGAACACTTGTTGACTGAACAAGCTCGATTTTGACGTTTCACCATGCGTGAAAATCGGTAGCAGATGCATCGGCAGCATCGCCCATAAGTTTGCAAGCTACATAGAATTCTTTCATAGACAGACATATATTCTTTTTACTAAATTTAGTGATCCATTTATTTATTCGATATCTTTCGTATGTGTTCACTTTGACCATTCTGTGTTGTGTCACTTTATTACCGTGGATTAAAAGATAGACAAAACCATCGCTTGGCCGCAGTGCGGAGAGCGAGATTTCGTGCACTTATGCGTGAGCGAAAGGATGCGTGTTCGTGAATTCTGTGGTGTGGGTGTATCACATGCTGAGGTCGGTTGGTTGTGTCCATTTAACAATATTTTCATTACAATCATGCGACGGAAAAGTAAAGAAAAAAATTGTTCTTTTTCAAAGCTGAATGAAAAACTGTTATCGATATAATTTTATTTTTAACTACGTCAGTTATGTTCCATTGAGTGTGATATAATGTGGGGACTTTTACGACTTGCAAGTTGGCAAATGTGGCATGTATTCAAGCGCTATAAATCTTGTTACCCGCATGGTACTACTGAAACAAGGAAAGTTTAAAAAACAAACGGTTCGTGTCATTAGCTTCTTTTCGATGATCATAAAGTTGCATAATGGAATGCATTGCAGTATAATAAAGTTATCATGGTAACTGCAAAACATAAGACAATTGCACACCAGTTTAATGCATTTCATAGAATCTAAAACTTTCAGTTGTAAATATAGCTTTTTATGCTCGCTAAACTATGTGCTGGCTGCATATTTTAATACACATAATTGTTAACATCGGCACTTCCTTCGTCGTCATCTTCATCCGCTGTGACCACTCAAACACGCGAAGATGCCTTCGCAAAGATGCATAAAACACCAGATAACGTGATGATTCGTGTTGTTACGCGAAGACATGAGCATACCTCCTGTATTTCATCGACAAAGTTCTCGGAGATCCAGAAAATGTTCTTCTTCGTCCAATACGAGTCGTGACAGTCATCACAGTTCGTCGATTGGTAGTAGCATTATTGTAGATGAGGAGTCTGAAGTATGTTAGTCTTATTAGAGAGTTTTAGATTGACGTTTACGGCGAACCGCTGACTGCAAACGGCAAAGTTTAAGTCGCATTTTAAAGTCAACTATGTCAGTTGTTCGATGTTACAGGAACCTATGTAATGAACTGAAACGTGATTTCGCTCTACTAAACTGTTGATATTACAATCTAATGTGATTTATAGTTTGCCGTTAGCACTTACCTAGCGGTTCGCCGTGAACGTCAGTCTAAAAGTGCCTATTATGTAACTTGTATGATAAGTACAAGAATATGTACATCACTCGTACATGCTCGTACATGCATTCGACTACAATTTGAGGGGCCGGTTGTACGAAGCCCGTTAAGCTGAAAAGGTGCATAAGCCACAGTTTAGAAATACATCCTCCTATCTTGTAAAGTATTCAAATCCAGTCCTATGTGCTAAACCTATAGTTAAATTCATAATTATTGTAGTCAGTTAAAAACTGTTAGCTTCGTTGTATAAGGAATGTATAAATATGAGTTTTGTTTTACATACATATACATTTAATTTATCATGTTAGCCTCGATAGCCAGTAGTTGGCTGGTTTTCATGAGAAGAATTAACTATTTACAAAAGTAATAGGAGAGAAGAACAAGAATACTGCACTGTTACACGCGAATAGATTTTTGGTATGATTTAATACCGTAAGATCGGGTGCAGATCAAAGAAAAATATCTCACTTTAGTAACATGGGCTTTGCCTTTGTCACTGCAGGCGAGACATTACGTGCACCTCTGATATAACTGCGCTGCAAACCTACCATGCAAATGTGTCAAAAATTACTTTTTCATAATTGTGTAGTAACAATCAGCTCAAACCATGACTCAAACACGCATCCTCACTAACTATTGTAACAAAAGAGACATGAGACTACGGTATTATATATGCTGTACAATTATTCACTAATCCACCAATTATCACCCCATAGTTATGATAAAATGATAAATTGAGTGTCCCAACGTACGGTTTGGATTGATAAGATTCGGCCAATAACTTTTCTTGAACTTTCTAAGCGCGGGCGAATTCACGGGCTGTGATCATTGGTGGGTTTTTACTTTTCCCAAACAATTGTAATTCCTGTACATTTTAACGTCAAACCTATATCGAATGAAGTCTTCCTGATTTCATGAAATGTTTCTTATATAGAGAGGAAGACAGTCATGGGTTCACGAAAACTTCTTTAAAAAAGATTGTTTCAAATTCATAGCAGATCCAAAGAAGACCTCTGGTAACATCTGTTGTTGTGGTGGATCCCTCTCCAGCCACAATGATCCTATCACAAACCACAATACCGCCACTTGGACACCAGAGTCATGTACTAAGAAAATCAAGACCAATGCATTTGGGGAAATTCAATTCGTTGGCTCAGCTAACCAATTAGCAAGAGCTCCAGTGAGTTCACGAGCGCTGTGGATTGTAGAATACAAATCTTGAGCATCACGAGTTTATAATATAGCGTTCAAGTTTCAGTCGATATACTACTTTTGCATTATAAATTTCACGACTGCCTTTCAAATATTTTTTGTGCTTAACAATTTTAAACAATACTGCAAACTACAATTTACACATAATCGGCGTAGATGATTATTTCCAATAATAGATTTTTTTAGTCCGACGTTCTGAAATATATATTGTTTTTTCTTACATAGTACGTGCGTCTTGCGGAAGACACCAATGTGGACTTGGTTATGAAATTAATATTAAAAGTTTGGAAACTGGAAGTTCCAAATCTTGTCATCTCAGTGACCGGAGGAGCTAAAAGTTTTCATTTGAAACCGCGATTAAAAGAAGTATTTCAGCGAGGTTTAATAAAAGCTGCAAAGTCGACTGGAGCGTGGATCATTACTGGTAAACTAGCTCAGCAAAATATGACCTCCAGAATTTGTTGTAGACAGAAGTTGACAACAAAGTACCGTAGTTAAAAATAAATTTTTGGTTAACCTATATCACCCATTTGAACAATCGATTGTCGGTAGTATTGACTTGCGTATTGTCACTTTTGTTTACATTCTAGGCGGCACAAATACTGGTGTAATGAAACATGTTGGTGAAGCTGTACGGCAAATGAAAGTTGTTGGTGGAGCATCCAGTGATATTAACGTAATTGGTATTGCAACTTGGGGTATTGTGGATAGAAGTGCTGACTTGATATCCCAGGTATGCTTATGAATGTTTACGCAACAGGTAGGCCACGGTCGACTACCCGCTACCTCCAGTCACCTTGCGTTGAAGCTTGGCAGGTCAACGTAATAAGCATTTGCAGCCACTTTTAACGCCGTTATTGACACGATTTCTACTGTAGTTTGTCGTGTTTTACTTTCGTTCAGAGTTTTTATTTGTAAAACAATTGTATATGTACTATTTTAATAAATAATTATACAATACAAACATTTATATGTCAACAAATTACTGAATTTTAACTGAATGAACTGAGAAAAAGTTACTTACATTGGGAGACTAACAGAAAGTAGTAGTATGCTACACATGCATTTTGTTTTTCTATTAAATTCGATTTAATTTTTTACCTCCGAAGAGTTGTCTAGGTAATCACCCAGCAAGATACCACATCACTCCTGAAGAAACGAGTAAGGCGCCGTTGGACAGCTCACATACACATTTTCTGTTAGTTGACAATGGCACTGTTGGACAGTATGGTGTTGAGATAGACTTAAGATCAAAAGTAGAAGAGGCAATAGCGAAACTTCATACTGAATCCAGGTCATCAACAGGTCAGTTCATGCACACGTTTGTGTGGCATAGTTTCCAGGTAAAATCAATCCAAGAGTTCCTTTCGCGTCCTCTTGATGTCAACTATTTAGCCACGCTGTATTTAAAACATTTTAAAGAGTTCTCAGCTAACATTTACTTCAAAAACTGAAGGCCTGTTCATAAATGGGTAAATAAAAGTTTTGCAGTATTCTTCAATTAACTCCGAGTGAGAGCCGTTAGTATCAAACGATATCACTAGCCACAGGGAGATTCGGACCTGCATCTTCTAGTAATCTAGTCCTGTAGTCAAAGTCCTGTAGCACTGCGCTCATACCATGGTGTACGTATGATTGTTAAGGCTCTATCGAGGTTCCAGTAGTAATGCTGGTATTAGAAGGAGGTCCAGGCACGGTGAAAACAATGACTGAAGCTATCAAGAAAAAGATTCCTGCTGTTGTTATCGATGGAAGTGGTCGAGCAGCGGACGTTGTCGCTTTCGCCTACAAACACACCATACCTGGCATGTAAGGATTACACCTATATACGTAAACTGGTGTTCTAGTTGGCACTACGAGCCTTTGTATATGACAAATAAAATGCTATGGCGTTGGACAGAGTCTGAGCAACACAAAATAGTACTGACGCCCATTGTGTTCGTGATGCAATGCTAAAGTTATCGAAAAGCTTACAGCTAGCGAGATCACTGTCATTTATTAACTGTTTCTAGGAAAAACAGCAGAACAATTCACGTGATAGATCCAGATTATAAAGAACTTGTTGAAGCAAAGGTCGTAGAAGTTTTCGGCGAGAAAAGTTTGGCTTATGTGTATAGTATGATAGAAGACGTTCTGGAGGATGAGAAAATGGTTTGTTGGAAAGAACCCCTTTTATAGCTATAAGTCATAATTACACATTTTGTTGTGGTGGTTTTTTATGTGCCTAATTATATTTCCGAATATTGCAGGTGACTATTTATCGCCTAGACGAAGGTGGCAACAAGTCGCGTGACATTGATTTAGCAATACTGAAAGCTCTTTTAAAAGGTGTAGTTTCATTGTGGCAATTGTAGATCTTGGCTGAATTCGGTACTGACGCTCTACATGTAATCGAGTGTTATCAACATGGAACTGTGTGATTTTCCTTTTAGCAAGTCGTTCCAGTCCTTTAGCTCAATTAAATCTCGCGTTGGCCTGGAATCGAGTTGATGTTGCTGAAAGTGACATCTTCACAGAGAACAATCGTTTCAAAGTACGTGAGAAGATCTTGTGAACGGCATATGATAATAATGTACTGGGTCGGATTTGTCGAATTTTCATTTTTGCCAATCTGCATAAGACGTACTCTTTTCTCCATCAGTCGGAAGATTTGTACAACCCCATGCTCACGGCTTTACTGGATGACAAGGCGGATTTCGTTCGACTTTTCTTAGAAAATGGATCTAGCATGAGAGAATTCTTGAATGTCGATCGTCTTCAAGCTCTATACAAATCGGTAAGTGATGAGATATATTCCAAATAAAATTTTTGCATGCAAATTTTCGGTGATATTGGTAACACGATGACGCACGTCTCTAATTTGAATCGCTAATGAGAGGCATGATCAATCTGATGCGTTGGGGGCAATTCACGAAAAAGTGCTAAATAGAAACCAATTTTTGTCTTTCATAACTTTTCACCACAGGTTTCGAGCAATGGGGTCTTGGGATCTTTAGTTTCTCATGAAATGGTATGTACAGCAATTTTTGATTCCCCCCGATACGAATTACACTATTTTTGAATTTGCTCAATGAAAATAGTTCTGGCCAAATAAGTCATACAGTTAGGTTAGTTTAATTGGCTATGATACAGGCAAGTCCTTTTCCTGTTCCCTACTTAAATAATACTTTTTAATTTAAATTGTAGAAAAAGCGTGGCACAAAACACGTAACGCCTCAGCTGATTGGTTACATTCTGGAAGAACTGATGGGCGAAAGCTACCATAGTTACTATTTGAGTCACGTACGCTATTTTTCTGAACCACATCGTTCTTCATCGCAGTTTTTAAGAGCACAGAATGCTGCTGAAGCTGGTTCGTTTGTTGGTAATGTGCTCGTATTGTTTTCCAGGGAAAGGGCAGGGTCGTAGCCAAGAGGGGAGGAGGGGGGGGGGCTTGGCCCTCCAATCATTTGAGATCCACTTTTTAAAATGTTGAAAACTGGCTAGAATTATGTTGAAGGGGGGGGGGCATCTCACTTTGAAAACAGAAAATTTTCCCGAGTAAACATGCCCCTGATCTTTCTAAAACGTATTCGCCCCCCCCCCAAAAAAGTTAGGTCCTGGCTACGCCACTGGGAAAGAGTGCTCGTATGTGGGAGAGCCATTACTCAAGCCAGTCTAATAGGTTTCTTTAACACACTTTTCTCCTCAGATAGTGGAGATAGCACAAAACAAAAGCATTCTTTACCGTTCTCGTTTCTTGACGTGTTTACGTGGGCTGTGTTGTCTGGCAAGAGAAATCTTGCGATTCTGCTATGGGAAAAAGGAACTCAACCGATTGCCACTGCGTTGTTTGCGACAAAACTGCTGAAAGAAATGGTGAAATTTTCACAGAAAGATCATCAAATTATCGATACAACTGAAGGATTGACTAATTTAGCAAAGTAAGATAAAAATCAAAATGAAGCAAGTACTATGGACAGTTGAACTTTTTGGTGCGGGCATTGTTAGTATGAGCATTGATAGGACGGAGTCGGACGTTCGTATTAAAGAGGTATCCGTATTACAGAGATACTTTTTAAAGTAAAGAGTTTGCTTGGGCGGGACCCCACAAAGGGTCCGTATTAAAGAGGTAGAGGATAATTGTCCGTAGGTCCAAAGCCTTGGCTGTTGATCTAATTAAAAATCAACCTGATCAATTTCAAGTTATTATATTTAATTAGACACAAATTAACGGGCAACATTAGAAAGCTGATTTCCTCTTTTCCTCTCAAACATTTTTTCTCTAGTGAATTTGAAAGTCTTGCAGTAAGCATACTTGATACTTGCCACCTGAATGACGAAGATCTTGCGCAATCGCTGGTAGTGCGACCAATAGAACCATTTGGATATCTGACGTGCGTTGATGTAGCTCGACTGTCTGAAGACCAGAACTTTATTGCTCATCCTTGCTGCCAGATTTTGTTCAATAGATTATGGATGGGGGGTATAATGGTGGACACCCCATGGTGGAAGGTAAGAATGTGGTCAGGGAATACAAATACACAATCATTAGGTAACGTTTATACAGTCGAGCAACGGCGATATTTTTCGTCTTTTTTGACATTATGATACATCTTGCAATAAAAATCGGAACAGTTCTTTAATATCCCACCGATGAATCAAACAACAAAGTAACCTACAACGCTAACGACCACGAACTGTCTTACCAAAATTACTAATTTGTAGTTTTTATAACTTTTGTAATTTGCTTAATCTACAGGTTTTTCTGTGTGTATTATTTCCGTTCCTCATTTTTCCCCTGATATATTTCGTCGTGGATGAGTACGAAGACGTTAAGGAAAATAGTGAAAATCAAGAAGACTTGAACATGAATATCGATGGAAGTGTGGTTGACAAGAATGTGGTTGCGACGAACCACGTTCAATGTAGCAACTCAATGGAAATGTCAGAATTAGACGAAAGTAAAAATGAGGAAAAGCAAGTTCCTAAACATGCAATATCTCGCCATAATCTTCTCTCAGAACTAACAGAAGGTAGGTTGAATCACAAATTTTTACGTAGTCATGTGGAGCAATATAGTCTGGAATAAGTATAGCTATTCATATCTTTCTTTCCGCGCAGGAGAAGATGACGCCGTGGATAATGTTCTTCGCGCTTCTGAAATAAATCTTTTCCAGCGAGTAGTGAGATTTTACGAGGCACCCTTTACCAAATTTGTTACAAATGTTGTAAGTGTCAATTAGTTTTATCTTAGTCTACTTTCATTCCATGCGAATTTAACTTTGAAACTATCCGGCCAAGCAGCCAGCGAGCAAGCAAAACCATGGTTTTTTTTGTCTTATCAAGCTTTTTTTCTTTTTTTTTTCCCAGTGTTCGTATCTGATATTCTTGCTAATGTTTTGTTACGTGATGTTGATGGACTTTCAAAAAAACGAGGTTTCCATCATAGAGTACGTTCTGATGGCTTGGGTGTTTGTCTTAATATTGGAGGAAATTAGACAAGTGCGTCACGTAATTGAAACTAGGAAGTCGTTTAACTACGTTGGAAAACAATTTTGTCAGTACCCAGAAACAAGGAGAAAGCTACTTAATTTAGCATGAATGTATTACACAAAATAATTTGTTTTTGCAGATGCTTTCTCAACAACCCAAACATTTGTACGAGAAAGTGAAGTTGTACTGGGCTGACGCTTGGAACTTTGTGGATATCTTGTCTTTGTTTACGTTCGCCCTTGCTTCTGTTCTACGTTTCTTCCCCGACGACTTTGATAATCGCTTGTTCGAAGCTGCTCGTATTATGTATATTCTTGACATCATATTGTTTATCGTTCGCTCGCTCCAAATGTTCTCCGTTAACAGACAGTTGGGTCCAAAGCTAGTGATGATTAAAACTATGGTAGGTAACATAACAAACTTGTGCATGCTGGTGGTCACGTGATAACTTCTATACGGTCTTCGCGACAAATTTTTGCAGATTGGAGTGTGTAACAATACGTTGCGTTTTGTTCCTAGTTGGAGGATTTGAAGCAGTTTGTGATAATTTTGGCAGTATTTATTATCAGTTATGGTGTGGCCCTGCAGGCAGCGCTGCATCCAAATACGAAGAAAATTTGGGATGTTCTCAAGGGAATTTTCGAAAAACCTTACTTCCAAATGTATGGAGAGCTCTTCTATGAAGATTTTGCTGGTAAAACTAATTTTTTTGATTGCACACTTTGGCCTGTGGTGGCTTAATGTTTATAAAATTCTCTGCATTCTAATGACAAATTTATGTTAGAATAATTTGTGAGCGATATTGTTGAATGAGCGGATAAAAAGTAAAGACAAAATACCAGATGCCTTACATTTCTTAACTAATCTAGCAGTTTCCATTTTTTTATTTTAGACAATAGTCTTAATATCCATAGTGACGGTAGATGGCTTGGACCAGCTTTGCTTGGAGTGTACATGTTGTTGACCAACATCTTGCTTCTTAATTTGCTCATCGCTATTTTCAAGTAAGAAACATTTTTATTCATGCACGTGAAAATGTAAAACCTTCAAGTCTCTGAAAAGTTTTCCCTTCGTCAGAATCTTTTTAAAGTTTGCCTTTGTCAAAATATGAGACGTAATTTTAGAAACGTAGTTACATATTTTCAGCTACACGTTTGAGAAGATCCAGGAGGGCTCGGATCGAGTGTGGAAGTTCCAGCGATACGACTTGATACGAGAGTATCACGACCGACCTACACTAGTTCCGCCTCTGATGGTGTTGTCTCATCTATTTATATTCACCAAGTGGATTATTCAAATGTGCGGCTGTGGCCGGAAACCTGTTTATGGAAGTGCTTTGAGTAAGTTGGTTTGCTTAACTATCGAAAAACTGTCATACAATTTGAAAGCGAGGCTAATGCTGTGTTTGCAATCACGTGACTTTAAACCAAATTGACGACATCGCGCAACTTTGAGGGAAACTAATTAGCATCAGACAATATTATTCTGTTTTTTGGCGCTGCCAATCATTTTATATCTCCTTTAGAGATCAGCCTGAGTGAGCGTGAGAATGATCAATTGTCGAGCTGGGAGAATCACAACAGAGATCTGGGTCTGATGAGAAAACATGCTGAGGAGGAAGAACAGATGGAAAAGAAAGTAAAAAATATTGATTCAAAGTGAGTTCATCTTACTTCAAGAACTTCTTGAATATATAATTCATCTCTTCATGAATCCTTTTTGGTTTTCAAGTATACTCTTGCTGGTGGACATAGTCCGTTAATATGAGATTCTCATTAATGATTTGCTCTCACAAACATCGGAGCTTTGAAGTTGATCGCCAGCATACGTCACATTTAAACCATCTATCAATGCGGAATTCTGCTTTCCAGGGTTGATGCATTGAACAACCAAATCGAAAGAATGATGGAGCTATCGTTTGATCTCAGCAGTAAAGGAAATACTTCTGGTCATAAATGTGATAACTTTAACGTTGGTCGTATAAAATCAGCTCATCATGCGAGAAATCGAGATTTCGAGACTTCTATCTCTGCTCGAGTAAATGGACTAGAAGAACGTTTGGTTCACACTTCCCACACACTTGAGAAAATTCTGGAAATTGTGGCTTCCTCAAGTTTTAGCACGGTACGACCTTGGTTAACTATGTTTAGTTTTCACTAGGTTCTTTTATAAGAATATCTGCGTCATTCTGGAGTGGTGTACAGCCTGTAATACAGCATGATACACGACGTGCAAAGATTAGCGTCATCCGGGCGTGGAAAATATAAAACATTATTGATGTTCTTTTGTATGTTTAGAGTGGAGGAAAACTTCTGTATAACACAAGTAAGGTTTACTTTATGTACTTTGCGAGGAGAGATCATGAAACTCAATCCTATAATTTCTGAGTTCTCAAATTTTCATTATAATTATATCCGCCCTAATTAACGAAAGTCCATAAATTACAAGTGAGTTTGTAGAAATTGTCATTCTCCCATTTCTTACAGGTCGTAAATCTATTCATATGAAGGCGAGAAAATCACCGTATCCACGAAGCACTGTAATGAGAGTTTCATTGGCTGATGATGTGGTACCTTGGGAGGTTTGTTTCTATCTGAATTTTACCAATAAGTTCACAGTTTAATAGTGAGTATCATGTAGTACATGTGCCTACTAAATAAGTAAATCGCTAATTATCTGGTTTTGTACTTCATTAAACATAGCCGCAGAATGCTCTGAATCTTTTTTTTAGGCGCCGTTTCCAAATTACAATCCTCCGACGTACACGGCGGATTCCGTCAAACAGAATCCGCCTTGGGCTGATGTTGACGTCATGTCGCAGTAAGCTGGTGATTCATTTTGAATTGAATTTGATGAAGGGCATGGCCGATTTGGATTGCAAGTTCATACTTTGGCGTTTTACTCCGTCTAGCGCCAGATACCTTACTCGATTTCCGTGCATTAGACACTAAGTCTTAAACTTTGCTTGAGCTTAACAAAATAATTAAAACGCATTGTTCATTCTCTTCAATCAGGTTTTATAAAACACATTTACTTGAATTATACCTGCGTGCGGTAAGTGTGCTTGCTGCTTTATTTTAGACATCCTCGTCCTATTTTGAAATTTAATGATTTGGATGATGACTGTAATGTGGATCGTCGTAGTTATACCGGGACATACAAAGTTGTTGATGGTCTTCCTTTGTAAGTTATATTGCTGCATCACAACTAGTATAATACTGCACAAAAAACAGTCGAAAAACTCCATTCGTGACGGCGATGGATGCAGTGTTACCATCTCTAATGATAAGCAAAACTGACGAATGCATATCTGAAATCAGTCAGATCTCATTTAAGTAGAAATGTAATTATTTCTCCCTGTCAATTTAGCAATCCAATGGGAAGAACTGGAATGACTGGTCGAGGTTTACTGGGACGATTTGGCCCAAATCACGCGGCTGATCCAATTGTTACCAGGTATATAAATATCACTGCCTATTCCTAGGAAGGTGTATCAAGAATCTGCATACTGACTAAGTTTCCTTTCAAATCTATGCCTGACTGCTTAGATATTTTCATTTGTTAGGAATCTAACTTTAAGCGTCCGCAAGAGATCTCAACATTTCCAACCTTTTTCGCGAATGCTGTTAAATTGTGCAGTTCATCATGCAGATCGGCGCTTATGTTTCCACAAGCCGTTGATAATTCTTTGCGATTGTAGGTGGAAAATGACGAGTTCAGGTGCTCTTATTGAAAATGGAAAGAAAGTCTTGGAGTTTGTAGCAATACAACGCAAGGATAATCAAGAATGGGCGATACCTGGAGTAAGGCTTTTCCAAAAAAAAAAAACAGCCCTAGCTCAGCACATGTCCAAGAAAGATATTTGCCCTCTCAGCAACCTGTTAGCTGTTTGAGCAGTAGTAATATCTCGCAAACTAAAGCTCATGAGTATATTTTTGCAGGGAATGGTAGAGCCTGGTGAACAGATTTCTTCGACGTTGAAGAAAGAATTTATGGAAGAAGCGTTGGCAGGTTTGGAAATGGGACCTAAGGAACGCGAGGAATTGAAACAACGAGTTGATCATTTGTTTCAGGAAGGAATAGAGGTAAATACACAACAATATGAAGTTGGAGAATATAACGTACCATTAGTCTGTTATTGTATTTTGTGCTTGTAGCTATCTACTCCTATGTTGTTTCGCATGTCAGGTTTTCAAAGGCTACGTGGATGATCCAAGAAATACTGATGTATCTTGGGTGGAAACACTGGCTATGAACTTCCATGACGATAGTGGCGAAATATTCAATAAAATTAAATTACAAGTATGTTCTTTTTTGTTGGGGAAATGTTGTGTTTATTCCACATTTTGGATGTTTTAGCCGTTTTAGCAACGCGTTTTAAATGTCTGCAGGCTGGCGATGATGCTACGGCGGTACGATGGCAAAGAGTCAGCGGAAATATCCCATTGTACGCAAACCACGTGGCGATGCTAGAAAATGTTGCTCACTTTCATAATGCGCACTTTTAATTCAACAATTTTACATACCTGGACAGCGAAGAAAGAACAAAATAAACAGTATCCATGCATTCTACAGTACTGAAGGTATTTATTCGTTGTGGACTGTGGTAGTCCATACGCTCTCATTTCTATAAATCTTATGTACAGGTTGCATAAAATAGTGAACCTTGCTTTTTCTCTGAAATTCGAACTAATTGCTGATTGCAATTTATTTCAAGCGATGTACTGTATTGCGGTAATTTAAAAGCTATATAAGCCCACTTTGAATTGCAGATGCGCAAAAAAAGAAAATCTTTTCCAGTATGAGATCCTGAAACAATTTTGTGAGTGAATGCAATCAGTTGTGTGCAATAGCCTAGTCCAGTTAGGGGATGGCAAATCCTTTTATTTCCCTCCCCCTGAGGGCTGAGGCTAAGCCACTGGTGTATGACTAACAGGCTATGTTAGATTTGAAAGCGTTTGCACTTTTTGAGACATCGTGGAGATGTGCTCCATTTTCTGGGACATGCTACCATTTCCTTGCTTGCATAGTTTGATGACTAAAGAAAAAACCTGAAGTATGCACAGCTTTGTCACCAGATGTTGTGTAAATCTTACATGGTAATAATTGTAACTTTTTCACAGTTTCATGTACATTTTAATAATCTTAAGAATAATCTAATTTATTTTATACATTTCATGAAACAGTTTGTTGTATGTTTTGTTATCTTTTGTCACTTAAAAGAGGGCAAGCAGATGACAGCTTGTCAACTTATGGTTATATATTAGTGAGCAGGAAACATGGACTCATGAGTTGGGCTTTTTCCAGAAAACTACTTGTAGACTGTGTTGTTACAGTTGAAAAATCTGATACATTTAAGCTAACATTATTATTAAAACTCTTCTTTCTAAACATTGCTATTTTACAAATTTACACATTTGCTGATTCCCCTATTTCCAAAAAAGCAATTTACACTGAAGGTTGATTCCTCTCATTTTATTTGTTCTATCAGTCATAGGACTCACAACAGTGTGTAGTACAATGCGGCGCGCATACAGGTGAGCAAGGGACAGGGCAGGTTGTTGCATGCATAGAAGGGATATTGTGAGAGGTCTTAGTACCTGCTGGTTGTTGTGCCACATATGATTTTAGTGGCTGTGGGATTGTCGCACGTGTTTGTGATGTCATTGCAGACTGTGGGTGGTTATAAGAGGTGTAATCATCAGTATACGTTGCAACAGGAATTACATCTCGCTCTTGGGCTTCCAATTCGTGTGGGACATAAAAGGGTAAAGATGGTCTTGGAATTGTCTCCCTAGTTTGTTCAGTCATTGTGCGTTGTGAGATGTATGACTTTGCTTCAGCCATTTGGGTCTGCATATTTTGCTGGTAGATTGCCATCATGCGAGGTGCATTACAACACCCAGGTCTGCATGCTGGGTAACATGCTTTTGGGCAGCTGTCCATGCAGGCAGGAGGATGACCTTGATTTTCCACTAGCTGATCTTGCAATCCCCCCAGTGCCTGTGATTGATCAGTTTGACTACCAGTGTTACAACAGTTTGGATTGCATTCATTTGGACACTGCGTGATTGTGTAACCTGGAAGCAAGGGCGACGTGGTGATGGGAGTATTTTCCATCTGGCCATTAGACTTCAGCACGCTGTTCCATCTTGCGCATGTTGCTGGACATACGGGCTGAGTATATGACTGTTCGTTTAGCGTGGGAGATCCTAAACAACGACAATGTACAATTTACAATAATCATTATAGCCGGCAATTTTCAACAGCCCCATTACTAAACCTGATACTAATTACTCAGTACCGTATACCTAAGTCGTAACCGACCCTATAGTCCAGAATTTCTTTACTTTCCTCCGACGTACCTTTGCATGTGCCAGATAGTTTCTCAGTAGAGAAAGAAAACAGAGCCATTTATTTTAATCAATGTTAACTCGAGCCGTTAACTGTTGCCCTATATGCTATTTTTACGGAAAGAAATTTTTAAACATGCAGGCAGATAGTGTTCCTATGAATGACTTAGACTTGAATTTCTGAAAATAAATCGAGTAAGCTAGGGACACTAAACCATTGCGCTATCTTGTTATTGTTTTTTCTCAGAATCAAACAGGATAATTTCCTGAAATTATAAAGTACACGGTGAACAAAATAAAGCAAAACCCAGGTCGATGGTGTAAACATGATAGCATGGTTTAATTTCCCTAATGTCGTGGTTTTTAGACTTTCGTTAAGTTTACAAAGAAAAGGTATGAAATACTACCAATGTTTAGAATACCTTTATTGTTCTTTGCAGTTATTTACATTTATTTAGAACAGTAGTGGAATATATCGCTGAACATTACAAGTCAAACATGTATATATAATATATAGCTTCCTTCAGTTACACTTTAGATCGTCAAAGTTCTCAAAATTAGCGTCAACGTTTTTGCTCAAAACAGTGTATCAAGTTTACACCAAGCTCGACCAGTGAGTTTGTGCCTTGTCTGTTCATTCTTGTACTGCAGTTGGAGCGGCAGTTGCTGTGCCTGCTGTGGGTGGGGGACCCTGTGGAGGTTGTGCTGCGGGGGGAGCACCCGCGCTGGGCAACCCTGCTTGAGTTCCGTACGGTTGCATCATACCCGGTTGTTGCATCATGCCCGGCTGCATCATACCGGGCTGTTGCATCATAGGTCCCATCATTTGATTCATGGGTGGAAAAACACCATTGGGACCCACTCTCTCGTTAGGCGCGAGAGGAGTAATTGATGATGGACCATTTTCTATTTGACCGTTTGGCTTAATGATGGTGTTCCATCTCATGCAGATGGCAGGACACATTTTTGGACCTTGGGAACAACCTCCACACCCGGGACCCCCCATTTGTTGTTGACCTATTACTCCTGGTGGACCCGGCATTTGCCCCATGGGACCTTGCATTGGGCCCATTGGACCTTGCATTTGTCCCGTTGTGTTTTGCATTGGGTCTCGATACTGGCTTCTCTGGCCACCGTACCCTAACCCAAAACGTTGAACTGGTAGACCCCCATGTCTAGGCGCTGGGAATGCCCCTGAAATATAATAAGGAAAACCTTGAGGGGTTTCTGGTCATTGAGTTGCTAGATTCACCTTTATGATATACGTTATATTTTGGTTACTTTACGCACTGTACGTCATGTTACGACCACCAACTGTACTTACGTCGTTCCCTGAAGATTTTTGTTTTTACTACATAAAGAAGATGAAACACTGATAAATATTAGCAAGACGATGATGTCCATAAACACAGTTTCTTTTAAATATCCCGCGTTTTCTTAACTCTTCGGCTTTGTTCCACTCAGTCTCTGGTGCGCAATAGCAATGCCCAGAAAGTTTGCGATAAGTGGACACAGAAAACCTATTTTTCCTATCCAGCGAATGATGCATGGAAACTCGCCTTATGGCCATGCAAATACAGAAAGTTACGAAAAAGGTCGAAAATGTGTGTTTAGATAAATCGTTTCACTTACGTGACTTGGCATTAATGAGATCTATAAACAGAACGACCAACGCGACACACAAAACAAATATCTTCATCTGAACAAGACAAGATAATTATTTTACTGTTATTCTCTGTTCAATGAAACAACACGGTTTCGCAAAATTTAGCTCTAAATACTCAGATGTGAGAACATTAAGATGCATTGGCTTTTTCAAAGAATGGAAAAACAAATTGGGACAAAATCCAAGCCGGATTATTACATTTATTAGTACTTAGAATAAAGAACAGTTATGGCTTTCTTGTAGTGTGTTATGAAACTCTAGCTGGTAAACTAACAAAGTGCACACTGACTCCAGAACGTGCAGAAATAGATAAAAATTCGAAAGATAACATCAAAAATCACCAGAAGTTACGGCACAATAATTTCTATCAAATACCAGTTTTACATGCTCGCTTGCGCTCCAAGGTAGTATGTATTCAATTAGAGTAATCTGTATATACTGCGGGGAAACTGTGTGCTATACAATCATACTTCAATTACAATAAAAAATACCTTACCTCTAAAGTCTTCCTATTATTCTTTTTATTACAAATATTCCCAGGAAGAAATCACTTGGGTTTTTTTATTCACGGTTCGTTTAACACGAGTGATGAAGCGTGAAGTATAACAAACAGTACCTGCTGTGATAATATAATCACTGCTTGGAATAGGATCATGCTAGTGTCTATATCCATACTCTTATCATGTACCCTTTTACCGCTCAAGTTTTTGAGTGAGAACTGGTGCGATTTCACAAACATCAACGTCGCTTGTTGTGAAAATATGTCACGTACAACAGCTGAACTATTTTATCATTTAGGAAAAAATGTCTTGACCACTAAGATGTAAGGATCTCTCCTTAACCGTGATGAGAAAATCGTTTGACGAAGTAAAATAAATAAGTAGAAAGCTTCTGAGTCGCTAACGATTTTCGGACACAGCCAAGTTCTGGTGCTCCAGTTCGCTAGCGCGTCGTATTTGGAAGCAGTACCAAGCAGACATGTAAACTTCGGTGATTTAAGGCCCTCTGGGATCACACTTTTTAAACCTTTTCTCCTTTTGAAGGCTTTTCATGATTTAAAAACTTACTGCATGTTGCCAAGTTCAGTTAAATATACCCGACAGAGTTCATCATTCAAGTACTGTAGTTTATGAACGTCCTCGTGGCTAATGTCAAACACATGCTAAAGGTACTCTGTTATAAGCCATTTATCCTGAAGAGAGTTTACCATCCGATGAATCCAAGTCACCCCAACTTCAAAAGTTGGAATGTACAGTAAACTCATTGCTAAGTACACAAATTAATTATAATTTTATTCAAGAGTATGAATTTATTAAACAGTACATGTACAAATTCCAATATGTCACTTCTTTTTTAGACTACCTGAAGCCATTGCACAGATAGTACATAAAGACAAACCAATTCCGAAAAATGATAACGTCATTAGTCCTTTGTAAATAGCTTGATCCGAAGGACCTTGCAGGTATACTGGTAGATGGTGTGCTTTCTAGGAAGAAAAAATATTTCCCCTTGTCTGTCTGATTGTCCTACAGCCACTTATCATGCTATGAGCAATTCCGAAAAGCCATTGTGCTCCAGTCTTATAAACTAGTACGGCCAAGTCATCTCGGCATCATTTTGATGGGTATTACAATTCTGCGCGTGCGCAGATCAAATTAGGAATATGCAAGAAGTTATAAGTACCTGAAACAATTCCTGAAAAGTTCGCACATTGTTCGCTCTTTTGTAATACTGGTTCATAAAATTACGAGCGAAGCTTGCCATACTGTAAATATCTTCTGTTCCAGTCTCTGGTTGTCAGCCAAATATCAATCTTTGACTCGTGTCTCGTGCGTTCCAACACCTGTATTCTTGATGTTTTAAAATTTCTAAAAGCATTTGCAATGGAAACATTTGAAAATACAAATAGATAAGTTAAAACCGCGCCTACAAAAACTTACCACAACAGATATGTGTAGGTTTTGGTCATCTGTAATGAGCCCAACTAGTATTCTAATAAGCTTTCGAATAAAATTGTTAATTCAAACTTGAGCCTGCCAACAAGATGCGTTATACTTCATATTATAAAGGACTTGAATATATCCGTTCGTACGTAGATAAATGTAATTAAATATTAAATACACATTATAATTCTGAATATCGACTAGAAGTACTAGTTTTACGGTTCTTTTTAGATTGGTATTACAAGAGACCAGCTCTCTTTTTAAGTAAAGTTATTACAAACGTATTGAAAATTTTGATTTTCAGAAGCTAGCCCTCGTACACACCATTACATTTTTTATGCATTTCAAATAAAAAAACCAGAAGAACGTTCCCGTGACATATTAAATTCACATCAAGGCAATTACAGATAAAGTTAAACTGTTCAATGTAATTAAAATTAATAACAAAAAAATCAGTAAGAAAAAACTGACAAAATATCTGCTAAGCAGTGCTTCCTTCTGACATAGATTTAAATGCAATCCTTCCACCAGCATTACTTGATCCCTTCTTCGAATTTCCACACCATTTCCTTGGATTGCCGTACTGAAAACAATTTACATTCAGTAAGTTTAATGCACCATTATTGTGAAGTCTGTACGTGGAATAAGACGTAAAACGGAAAAAAAGTTGCCCACTTCATTGATACAGAAAAATCTTTGATGAAATGATCATCATTATACCTGCATTAAAAACATTCCAGATTTGGAAAGAGGATGAGTATAAGCATAGGCGAACCAACATGCAACCGAGATGACAACGAGAAGACATAAAACAATCGCTACAGCTGTTGCAGCATGTTTTCTAGAAGAACCACCACCACCCGATTTTGTCTTCTGGTTTGAGCCTCCAGAACTTGGTGAAGGCTTCAGCCCAGGGCACTAAAATAAGATTCTATATTTTACAAATTTCTGCAAAACATGAGATTTCAAAATGCCCAGAACCATCATCCACCATATGAGGCTGACATATACGACTAGTATACCGTATTTACTCGTTTGAGCGCCGCCCCGAATAAGCGCCGCATTTGAGAGCAAAAACATTTAAGGAGGCTCCCTACAGTTGTGATGACATATCAAGTATCTTCAAATTGAAGGGTTATCCCCTTTGATTGCGCATTTTTTCATCTTGGCAGTAATATT
>JAODVQ020032754.1:0-20209 GCA_025400075.2 Phenganax stokvisi
ACTTCATGAGCAAACACTCTCATACTTTCGGCCATCTTGGACCACGCTTTTTGACCCCAAGCCAGCAGTCCAGATGTATATATGTCAATGGTGTAACCTGTACGTAGGCTGTTATACAGTACCTTCTAAGGATAATGAATATGCAGACAGAGGCAAGCAAGACGCCAGATACACAAGCAGCAACGATTACAGTAGTCACCATAAATTTTTGATCGTTGTCTCCTTTGTCGTCTTTCTTTGTTTTCTCACCTTCCTGAAAGAAAACCCAATCTGTACGTTCACCAAAATCAAAGAAATGTACTCATGAATATGGCAGTTTTCTCATTCCCGCCTAGTTATTTACGCTCATATTTTCAAGACAATCGTAATGAGTACATCGTGGGAATCGTGATCTATTTGGGAAGATTGAGTATGATATAATTGATCGAAGCTCGCACACGCATTTACTGTATACATAACAACAAAGCGCATATCAAAAACTTGCAAACTGCTGTAGACTCACGCCATGGAACATTAAATTTCTACGCACCTTGGGGTCAAGTGAAGCGGACAAGACAGTGACACCAACAGTTCTCTTAAGTCCTTCTTTCACTGATGTATCTGTAAAATTTAAGTAAGAAACAGGTTTGAAAAAGAGACTGAAAAACGAGGTGATTAAGTATACCGCACAATGCGTGTTTCGCACGAAAACAACCCTGCAAACGAGGCTGAAGTAGGAGGGAAAATAAGTCGGCCAACGACAAACTAAGTACGAATAACTGCTGAAATGAAAGCATTGTACCTTTGTTGATTTTCTCAACAACATGAGCAGGCTTCAATCCGTTGTTGGCCTTATTGCTGATCAAATGAAATGACACAGTATTGCCATCAGTCCTGAATTATGAAATACTATATTTAGCCTAATCCTGCATGGACAATTTTCTTCTATCTGAAGCACTCGCTGAAGAGCGGAATCATCCCACGAGGATGACCGAAATGAGAACAATAGAAAGTAAATTTTCTTTTGAAAAGCTATTTAATAAGGACTTACGCTACTGACGCGAACGCGTCTTCATCACTCTCATCTTTTTTCAGAACCAAATCTTGAAGTGCACCCAACAAATGACTAGTTCTGTCCGGATTTAACCTGACAAGAAAAAATAAGAACGGAAGCTACAGCTAGTTTAGAAAGAGCGAGTGATCCACCATATTAGTTGATATATTTTAGCAATGACAAAATTTTATGGATTCAGCTGTAGAATATTCATAATGATTAGTGTCAGTTGCCAGGATACTGCATGATGTTCTGAGCAATGCAGAAAAACACTTATTAACATATGCTAGTTTCCACCTAGTACTTGATCAGTGTTTTTCCAATCTACTGATGACCAACGGAAAAAAATGAATAATATTTTACACATCATGTAATGATCATACGGGTTTTGTGAGCTTTTGGCCAGTGAGCGTAGGCGTTATTGGTCACGTTTACACTATACCGGATTGCTATCGGAGCGGCTTAAATTTTGCAACTATCGATGCTCTATGAAGATTTTTAATGGTAATGACACAAAGAAATATACAAAATCTGTCAGCCTTGTCAATATTTGTTGGTAGTTATTGCTTGTTAACAGCAAACGAAGATGTCGTGACGAGTGAATGCGGTATAGTGTAAACGGGGCCATTGAAAGGATGTTTAACAATATATTTTGACTGACTGAGGCATTTCCAAACTCAATAGAGTTGTTTTTCTTACTTCTCTTTGAGATCCAATCTAATACTATCTGGATGAAAGTACGGTTTCGGAATAGAGCTCCGTTTCACATCCCCTTCTTCTTCCATCTTATTGTAAGGTATGCTCTGTAACTGAACTGATTTCTTCTTCTCTGTCAACGGCACGTCGACGATGGCGCTCACTTGTTGACTTTTGAAAAAGTCTTTTACTTTATCATAAGTCTGGTCGGGACTGGTATTTTGAACGATGTTAGTCTTTTCTTCGTCCAACTTTCCACCAACAAGGACTCCAACTTTTGTTTTCTTTGATGCAGAACTGCTCACAATGTTTGTTCGAACATGCTCAATTCTTTTCGTCGTTGTGTCCTCTCTTGGCCTTTCAGGAATAGAACTAAGTTTGGAAATATCTGCGTCTAAATACTTGGAATCCGATTTCGAGAGAGGTTTAATCTCAATGTCTAAATCCAGAGACTCATCATTTAAACGTTTGGTTTTCCTCGCCTTCTCTTCTTGGTCATCACCAGTTTTCAAATTTCGTCTCTCAATTGGATGTAAACTTCTAGTTCGCTTTTGTTCAACCTTCCGTTCTCCAGGTATTGGTAAAGGATTTGCGATCGGAGGCCAGCTGTCATCGCTATGTTTGAAAGTTCTATCAAAGTTTCTCTCCTTAGAAAGAGGGTCTACATTATTTCTAGATACACTTCTATCTAATTTTCTATCAGAAGATACTTCATTCTTAGCTGCACTGTCTACTGTTGAGCCATCATTTACAGGGTAGTAAGTCATGTCATATTTTCCATTCTCAAAAGCATGATTAGAACGAGCGTCTCCTTCATTTTGCAATCCTCTTCTTTCTAAAGAGCCTCTCGCCAAACCCAGACTTAAATTATCAGATCCAGATCTTCGTTCATACGTCTCATCGTCATTGCGCCCGCGGTTCTTGTCGCCATTTAACTTGATGGAACCATCACTCTCAAAATACGTTATGTCATATTTAGAATAGTCATCATCTCGTTTAACATAGCGGACTCTATTTCGTTTACCAACACTTCCATTTTCGCTATATCCTGATGAAATAAAAAGACATTCAACAAGAGCAAGTTGGCAAGGTGACTTGCTACATCTGTAGCGCAAAACCATGTTAAACGTCAATCGTTGGGAGGTATACACCTGGAACATTCCTCATAAAATATCATTATATTTCAACTCACTTTTGCCAGTAATATGTTCCCGAGATCTTTTGAAATCTATTCTCTTGCATTTTCCATACGGATAAAAGTCGGCTGTAAATAATGAAAACGTTTTAATCACCTTAGATGCCTTTGAATTACGCTGGATCAACAAAGAAGGTCAAATAGAATAAAGAAAACACAAAACAAAACGGCCCCAGTTTGGTTTTTATAACAAACACTGTATCGAGCCTGCTTTGCATATTTACTTCAAACAATTGACTTGTCACATCGGTTTGAATTACGTTCGGTTATCCTCGTGTCTAAAGCCTCCGCTCCACTCCACGAAAAGGTTTGGTCGTTGAGTAGGTAATCACTCACTGACTCGTCCTAAGGCCCCAACCATCATTTTCACTTTTAATGGTGAATCAAGCAAAGATCCATGGAAATGCGATAAAACCCGTGGAAGAAACTTTGCTACAGCCTGAGGCTTCGTGCAGATTCATTAAATGTTGCACTTCCATCATCCTTCGCGCACGAAAAACATTGGAGGATTCGGATAGGCCACTGAGCTATATATTATAAAGCTCAGCGGGATACGCAAATGAAAAACAACATTGTTTGTTTGATGATCTCCTTTTCATGCTGCATAAGAAGGAATCTCCCGCAAAGACTATTCCAGTCTGAGACAGAAGAGTTCTATTACAAAACTGTCTTTGGACATATGTTTTTCATAAGTATATCCAAGGGGTTTGGCAGTGAAACTAATAAGCTTACCGACTAGCATATCTTTTTCAAGGTCGGGGATTAACATAATAGGATTTTAAACAAAAACCGCAAATAAGCCGTAACTGCATATACCCTGATAGCTTAAATCGCAAAAATATCTTCACAGCTTCGCTTTTTCCATCCTACTTTTTACAGCTTGTAAAAAACAGGAACATTAGCCCTCTTAAGTGACTGAAAACGAATAGCAAAATAACAAAAATTTATAACAGCTTGTGATCATGTGAGCGATATTATTAGCATTATAACATCAAGTCTTCCATGACGCCCTGCCATAACACACACTATATACTACTCTATATACTACTCTGTATACTACTCCGGGTGCAAATTATGCACCGCACAAATTGGACTGTGTAAGCGGATGGTAAGGCTCATAATGACAAAAAACATTTGATTAATCTGATTAATAAATTTTGAAACTCAAACACAAACCAAGTTGACTCTTGCACAGTATTGGACCAACTTAAAAGAGCACAGAAACGTAACTTCATTTCGTCTCTGTTTCACTCGTCATGTAAGCTCATTGTACTTCACAAGCAAAAAATAGTGAACTAGTCTCACTACCGTTACACTTACGATATTGTGTACACATGCAGTAATCGAAGTATACATCAAATGAAATGAAATGGAATTATTGCTATAGCGATCAGAGATTTGCAAAAATTTCTTTGGTCAACTATCGCCCACAACCAAGAGTTCATATCCTTTCATATTGTACAAATGTACAACTGCTTCATGGTTACATTCAGCCAAATATATATCGAGTTATGTATAAAAGATCGAAGCACAAAGAACTCTCCATTCTTTGTTCTAACCGCGGCAGGGAAAAAATTTCAAGTAGAAAAGGATGCTTTCAATAGAGCGTAATAATTGCTTTGAATATATACAAATATCATCACAATTTCACACATTATTTCAAGGATTTCGCATATAAATGATACCAAAAGTAAGCCAAAGCGATATCTAATGACAAATCGCATTACTACACGATTCAAAAAGTGGAGAATCATGCATAATCTTTTGATCATTGTTGTTTCACGCAATATGGACTCGTATATTTGAAATAGCATGGAACTCCAACGATTTCTGACCCCTGTTGTTTCAGACTTCTAACGACGTTCCCTTGCTGTTCAAAAGAAATTGCGATGTGACTCGCTAGCCTATCTTCCTATAAACTACTTCAATGACAAAATTCATCAGCTGTGCTAGCATTTCAAATAAAAGCGCTCGTAAGATCAAAGAGCATTCGAGCCCAGAGTACTCTTCAACTGAAGGCAAACAGCCATTCGTATAAATACAATATCTCCTACCTTCGTTACAATATTCGTCATATCGACACAGATCTTCAACATGAGAACATCCTGTGTGTTTTACAAATGTATAAAAATAAGCTGTAGTTTTTACATGCAGACATGAAAGCAAATCATTTAGAAAAAGCTGTTTTCACTATTTGTAGTAAGCCGACTGACTCATAAATACGCTTACCTACTGCTCCGCTTCTTCGTAATATTTCGGCTCCACCGAGATTGTTTAGCACCAGTATTACTACTAGTAATACTTTGTTCTTTTCCATTTGAAATCCATTAAAAATTTCGTTTTTTAATTCCCATTTTTGAAGCCTTTATTAAACTTGAAGAAACCATTGCACTCGTTGCCAATATATTTGTTGAAGGCTTGAAGCAGAGCCTTTTGTGCGGGCAACAGGCGGCAGACAAGGCGTTTTTCACCTGCTCCGACCTGTGCCTGAGTGGGCGAAAGGTGGAGGCGGGAGCTTGCATATTTCATCAAATTATGAGCTACATCGGTTTAATTTTGCAACACAGAAAACATACAAAAAAAAATGTAACTCATTGGTTATCGTTAAAAAATTAATTTTTTAGTTATAACAATAAATAACATAAAAAAGTTACAAGAAATAGTAAGAACAGACACATATCACGTGATAGTTATCTTCAACAACCAACGTCATAAAAGTTTGATGAATATTGCAAAAATGCTGTTATTTTTGAGTAGACTTCGTCCGGTGTCTTTGAAATCATGGATTATGAAAAATGTCAGAAACTTGACAAGTCCTTAACGATTTTTTCATAATAAGGAGCAAAGGAACAGTTTAAATTTATTAATATGTTGCTCCTCATTGACCAATTATCCTCTTGCAAAAAGGTCGAAATCCTGTGACAAATCAATGAGATTCAACACAATGCTGCAGCATACTAGTCGCTAAATCAAACTTCTTGCCGCATTCAAGGCATCGATAAATCTCGTCGTTGTGAGTTCTTTTGTCAGACAGTTTCTTGGATTCCACAATTCCAAAGATAGGCTTTTGGCTAGTTTCTTCCACTTCATGTTTGAAAGCGGTGTTAGATCTTCTAGGATGAGTCAGTTTGATTGAACGAAAGCTTCTGCGCTCTTTACAGGCCTCTTCCTTGTTCACCTTATGAACTAATCTTACATGACACTCTAAGTTGCTTTTTTGTGTACATCCCTTTCCACAAATATTGCAGATGTATGGAGTTAGACCAGTATGGATGATCTTGTGACGTTGAAGATTTCCAGCAATGGTAAACCCTTTCCCACACTCATCGCATTCATAAGGCTTGGCTCCCGAGTGAATTCTTTGGTGAATTTGTAGAGTTTGCTTTCGATCAAATCGTTTCCCACACTCCTTGCATCCGTACGCAAGTTTCTTAACACGAGTCGGTGAATGCGAAGGTTCTTTTGTCGCCTCGAATTCTTTGAGGGTCGAACCACACCTTGACGCGTGATATGATAGCCCTTTCTTTGACTTGAAGGACCTGCAACACATATCACACTGGTATGGCTTAACATCATTAGGCGGTAATTCGTAGTTTTGAACAACATCGACTGGCTCGATCACCTCGTGTGATTTCTTATGTCGAACTAAATGGCTGGATTGCCGATAGGCCTGGCCACACACATCACACTCATAGGGCCTAATTCCGGTATGAACTCTCTCGTGCGATGTCGGCGATGTCAAGTGATGTTTCCACCTAAGTATTTTGGGAGAAAATCGACATTTAAAAGGATGTACTGTACTGTCCTCACTAGGGAGATGTGGTAACGGTGCTGGTGACTCATTAACTGCTTCGATATAATGAGTTTTTTCATGTTGTTTTAAAAAATGCATTCGCTTGTAAACTTTGTCACACAATGTACACTTGTACGTAGCTTCCTTCCTCGTTTTATCTGAAAACCGAAAAATTGAAAACTCATCAGGATGAACTTTGGCCATATGAACGTTTAAATGGCAATCCTGAGTGAAACGTCGACCACAGATCAAACAGCCAAACGGTTTTTCTCCAGTGTGGGTTCTTGTATGAACAACTAAATGGTGCTTTCGTTTAAATGCTTTGCCACAGATGTCACACGCAAGTGATTTATCAGTTTGTTTAGATGGTTCAATAGGGATATTTTGCTCACATTTTAAACGGGAGGCTTCTTCGTCCTTTGACGTATTTAATTGTAGGTCTGCAAGGCTGCTTTTATTGCAACTTAAACTGTCGTATTGCGGAGAATGAGAGCCATTAGTTGATGTAGATATTTTAAACATTTCCTGATCATGAACCATCGAGGAATCACTGGCAAACGTCTCACCAGGTGTGGTTTTCTCCTTGTATTCCTTCTGTGTTTCATCCATAAGAACACCAGTTTCTGAGTTATGACACTGTGAGAATGATTTCAAGATTTTGTGAATTGCTCTTCTGTGTCTTACCAGGTGCGATTTTTGTCTGAAAGCTTTGCTACAAATTTCACATCTGAAAGGTAATGCACCAGTATGAATTCTCATGTGAACATTTAGATCACTTTTCTGACTGAATTTCTTGCGACAAATCTCGCAGTGAAATGCCTTTCCTATGGATATCTTTCTGTTCGTGCCATATTTATTTTTTTCTTCAGAATCCACACTCTCATCTGCTACGGTAGCAAAAGTATGATGTCTATTCAGTTTGGCGTGAACAATGTCATCAGGTATGTGATCTGCAACTCTAGCAACGTTTTCTCCACTTTCTGCAGTAAGTACATCGCTGCTATGATCAAGCTGGAAACTTTGAAGTTCTTCAAACTCCGACGTTCTGGATAATTTGTCCGAAAGACTTCCATCGTTACTATTCAAACTATCGTATTCCGGAGAATCAAAATCATTTCTTGACGCGGTACGATATTTTTCAAAAATTTCTTGGTAACTTACCATTGAATACTCACTAGCAAACGTTTCACCAGCTGTGGTTTGCTCCATGTATTCCTCCTGTCTTTCCTCAACGCGAGTTTCAGTTTCGTTTTCGAAGTCTTTTGACTGCTTTACACCTTCATGAGGCTCATGGGACACATTATGAATTGTCCTTCTGTGTTTGATTACATGTGAATGTTGTCTGAATGCTTTGTTACAAATATTACAGCTAAAAGGTAATTTACCAGTATGGATTCTCATGTGAACATTTAGATAACTTTTTTGCTTGAATTTTTTATGACAAATATTGCATTGAGACAGTTTTCTCGTAGGTGCTTTGTTCAGTTCTTCAGAACTGTTCTCTCCTTCTTCTAAAATCAAACTTGCATCTGATAGTGGTTCAAAAGTACAATGATCGTTAATGCATTTAAACTTTTTATTTCGCACAAAATTATCCATCTTAACAACTGCCGCTCTTTTCCTTTTGTACTCGTTCGGCACTCCTATAAGACCGTTCGATTGTATTGACTGATTCGAAATGTTTTCCGCCTTACTAAAAATTTTAGAGCTATGAACAGCTTTCTTATGTTTTGCAACGTGTGCTCTCTGTCTGAAATGTTTCCCACAGATGTTACACTCAAATGGCATTTCCCCAGTATGAATTCTCTGGTGCACAGCCAAGTAGCTTCTCGTTGTAAACGACTTTCCACAAATCTTACAACTATTTTGCTTCTGCAACAAAGAAGGTATTTCTTCACCGCGTGTCTGGTCTGTTTTGAAATAAGCTGAATCATCTTCACCATGAGTCACATCGTGATCTACATTGTCACCATAAATTGTTAAATCCTCCAAGTTTTCCTTACAGGCGGACCTTTGCAATTTTCTATGACGGTTTCCTTCACGCCAAATGGTGGAAACAATGTTCACATGCTCTTCGGAATGAGCCATTTTCTTGTGTCTATTAAGATGTGATTTTTGTTTGTACGCCTTATCGCAAATATCGCATTGATTAGGCCTTTCATCAGAATGCGTTTTTCTATGGATGACCAAATCACGAGTGCTATGAAATCTCTTTCCACAAAATTCACATAGCCAAGGTTTTTCTTTCGAACTTGACCCCTCATGTTTTTTCAAGCTATGTTCTGTGCTTCGTTGCTCTACTTGATTTCCGTTATGTTCACTGATTTCTTGAGATCCGAGGAATGCTTTCTCATATTCGAATATATGATTTTCAGTATGTTTACTTTCATGCCTCAACAAATTTTTCCATCGTTTGAACATCTTACCACACACATGACATTGGTATAACTCGTCTTGATGTCCATTAATTTGTTTATTAATAGCACTAACTTCAACACCGTTTGTCTCATCTAGTTGGTCAGGGGATTGGTAATTACTTGTTTCAACAATATTTGAACTGTGATGACTGACGTTATGTCTTTTCAAATGTGCCTTGTGTTTAAATGATCTGTCACAAAACTCACACACGTAAGGTCGCTGATTGGTGTGAACTTTTTGGTGTCTTTTGAGATGAGCAGATTGTTTAAAACCCTGGTGACAAATAAGACACACATAAGGCTTCTCTCCAGTATGAACCCTTTCATGGTTTCTCAATTTAGCACAAGCTGGGAAAGTCTTGTCGCAAACGTCACATTCGTATATAGTGCGCGGACTAGAAACTTCTTGTTCGGAGGTCATTTCAATTCAAGCAAGTATACTTGTGTTTTCATCGAGAGATCCTAAGATGACAAAAAGAATAACAGCCATCAATAAAATAAGGATAGTAAAATATAATTCTATTTCGTCATCAGCCACTACAACAAGAAATGACCGTGTACTAGTTTTATGAATAGTTTTAAGACAAATTCGTCCTTTTCATTTTCAAATAATCTGAAACGCAATGTCGTACATTTAAAGCCATTTGAGACTGTTTCCTCTTGTCTAATGGGCTAAATTTCCGTCAGTGGAATTCGACCAACAAGTTTTGACAGACGAGTACTCAGTCATCTCCATTTGTCTGAAGACATACAAGTGGATAGCTAAAGAGTTTTATTTCTTTTGTGTTCATTCAATAGAAATGAATTCAAATATTTATGGATCATACTCCTTCAGTTTTGATTACCCTTTTATATGCATCCTTAGCAAATAGTGTTTAATACATATTTAGCATGATTCACAATGAATGACCAATTGCACTCGATAGCATTTGAGCTTGAATCACTCAACACAATACGAGATTTAACAGAGATGTTGAGAGGAAAACAGGAAACAACTGTTCAATTGTATTAAGATAACGTCTAATACAGAATACACACAAAAACTTCGTAGTTTTTACTGAGATTTCTCGTCGAGTATAGTGAAATCACAGGGTTTTTTCACGAATATATGCCCGGTACAGTATATTCGCTGAACGAAGAAAATATACACATTCTTATCTGGTATACATAAAATCAGCTACAATGCATTCTAGTACACTAATGCAACCGCCAGCCAGTGTAGTTCACAGGAAACCTAAACTGTGCTTCACAGTTTCGAATCTTCTCAGAGTTGCCTGGGGACGAAGTATCAAGCTGAGGTATAAAATAAGGTATATTGTGCTCTTACTTAGCACACAGATATAAAAGGATCTCATTATTGTTGACTGATTGAGGCACAATGCACTCCAGTGCTCTCTACTGGTTTACATTACTCTGTCTTACACTAGACAATTTTACTCACGAAGGGGAGACAAACTGTTTC
Source organism: Phenganax stokvisi (assembly GCA_025400075.2). NCBI lineage: Eukaryota > Metazoa > Cnidaria > Anthozoa > Malacalcyonacea > Clavulariidae > Phenganax > Phenganax stokvisi. Next base: position 10,597 of record JAODVQ020032754.1, read on the forward strand.
ATGAGATTAATGGGATAAGACACAAGAGGTTCCCATTGACAAGTCAAGGCCCATTTACACAAGCGATTTTTGCCATGATTTTTCACCTTATGGCACATGTGATTGAATAGGGTGACTGGCAAATGCTTTGGAAGAATTGTCCAGTCAAGTATATTTACCAGTTATCCACTCTATCACATCGTTTAATGCTAGAAATATCACAGCAAATATCGCCTGTGTAAATGAGCCTTGAGATTATCAACTAATAAATCAAAATGCTTATCAAAGTCTTCACCTTAAGCCCTTCTACTTCTGCTTTTGTGTAGAATCACAGCTATTGAGATGATCAAGATATACCCTACAACTCTGTTCCTATTTTGAAACCGACGCTTTACTCTCCAAGAGCATTTTATGGACTTTTATCAATATATGAGCAAGCAAATTGTGTAGTTATAGACTGTTACAAATAGGGACTGGGTCAGGCAGTGGCCAAATAGTAAGGTTGCTCATATACCTATAAATAAAATACCTAATACTTCCTCCACCAGTTGATACAAAAACAAAGTCAGACAAGATTTCTCAATGAAAAGACATGTATGTGTAAATAAAATATTGACATAACATCCTGAACATAACTTGACTTAAACATGTAACTAATGCTTTAGTAACATATTTAATCAAGATTACAAAACTCAAGGATAAAATAATCAACACTTGACTGGCCATAAAAGAACATGATAAAAACCGACTATATTCAGCCAATCATACTAAAATGAACACTTTCTCTAGCCAGCAGAACTGTTCCACGTCTCCCCATAAACTTTACATTCATGTGCTCCACATGCTCTATGATACACACTTAACATAATTCTTGAGGATGCGCGTCCATCGCACAAGGTACAAATATCTTCACAACTGCTACATCGTATAACAATCAGTAGGGAATACTACTTTAATACCAGATAGTGATAAACATTTCCACTTTTTAATTGCATGACAAGAGTTTGCCAGTCACAAAAAAATATACAGATGGAGGCCGACGATCCTTTACGCATATTTTGAGAACATGTGTGATACCATAAACTCACCAGAAAATTCCATCAGACAATTCAGACAAGTATTCAAGATAACAAAAATATACAAACCTGCTTCCTTATTAAGCAAGCATAATTGGGATTGGCATTCGCTAATTCCCGAACATCTTTGAATACAAAAACACTTTCCTGTAATCTTTCGTGCGATTTGAAGAGACACCAGGAACCTCAACTTAAAGGTCAATGATGCCAACAAAAGCGACACGCGCATGCGCGACAATGAAAAGTTGTCATTAATTTCAGCAAAGCATTGAAGTGTGGTTACTTCACGTTGCTTTGAGCGAGTTCAGATTATGACTTTATTACCAATTTACCGATACGACTGCCATAAACTACGACTATTAACCATTAAGATACTTTCATCTACTTGATTAACAAATCAAATACGATTTTAGCCAGCGAGAGGTGGTGGCAACTGGTAACAAAAGTCAAACTTGACCCTCACTGGTCGCTATGGTTACAGGCCACATCTTGCCTTGTAAAAGTTATAAATCAATCACATGAATAATATCATGTTCACTAGTGGTTAATCCAGAGTGTATTTTTAATTCAACTTCGTTTGGAAAATGACCAATTTACTACTACATACCCTAAACTACGATTATGGATCGATGAATGCATATATACATACAGAAATATATTTCTATCTTGAATATAATTATACTCACAGAAAACAATGTTACAGATTCAATGGAATAAAACCACAAAAGACACTATAATAGGGTAGCAATAGACAAGACTGAAGACCACGATGATCTGCATGGTGCAAAGGTCAGCTACAAACATTTCAGTTCTGAACGTTTTCTTCTAGTATTTTCCACGAGAAGTTCGTGGCTCGGATCGCTCAGTAGCAATGGGATTGCAATTCTTAGTGCTTGCAATGATCAATATATAGCTAATGTTGTAGGCCAGACAACCACAAATAGTTGGGTCAAAACTCGTTTTATACATTCTACGTACGTAAGACAATCGTGTAATTGTATATTCTACATATTTTATCCTTACTACAAAATATTTTGTTATAAAATTCAAAGATAATTTTCCAAACTGTAGTCATAAGAAAAATTTTAAAATATGTATAATTACTTCGTACAAATAATATTCTTGTCCAATGTAGAGCATCCATGATAAATTATTCGAAATTCAACCTTCACTCGGGGAGTAATTCGTATAATTCTTCCGCGTCTTGCTCTAAGGAACAACAGGGAAGAAACTTAAGCCTTGGTAAAGGAAATTTTACTGTATAGCTATCGAGCATATATTTATTATTTTAAGCAGTGGATTGCTCCAGCACATCAGTAGTTCTAGAGGCTCCATCTCATGATTCTCATCATATCCGTCAGTATACGAATTTTATTTACGAGTAGAAATAGGGGATTCAGCTTAATTTTTGATCACTGAGAATGATCGAGAACTTGCCAACCAGATAAAAGCACAAAGAAACATAATTTTCATTTATCAATAACCTGCGAAACCTCAATTGAATATGATGAACTAATCACACATACCTCCAGATACATCATCATAAATGTCCTGGTCCCCACCTAGAAATTATAAATGACGGATTAGTGTGGGCTGGATTAAGACGAATCCAATTTGTTAGGCAATTCGGTTATTTGGGGGTCAATTTTTTTGCTCGAAAAGGTAACCCGCCTCTCTTTTTCTCAGGTTGACAATCGTCTGGGGATTGGACTCAGTGAACTCCAAAATTTTGGAAAATACATGTAACTGAAACTTGGGTTCACTCGTGAAATAATATCTCCAGTTCCAAAAAAAGTCGCTGGCTCACAAACACCAATAAACAGGTTTTTTACCCACCCAAACGTCATTAGAAGAATGATATGAAAAGACATCGATATAACAAAAAATAACTAGTCTACCTTGAGGGGGTTTGGGTGCATGTTGCGTAGGGGGCAGGGGAGGGGATTTGATAGGTGGCGACGGGATACTTTCTCCAACAGACTGAACACGTCTTGAATTAGCGGCGGGTACTTCTTCATAGAGATCTTCATCTTCCTCTGCTTCTTTCTGCAAAGAAAACAAAAATACTAAACTAAAACAATATGAAACAATCAAAAGGAGCAATCTATGCTTTCAGCCTCCAAACTGATTACATGTTCATTTAAGGATGGTTAATATTATCAAAAAGTAAGTCTACCTGAATTTTGTTGAGGTCAATAAATCCATCTAAACAAAATAAAGCCAAAATTTATTATTCTACACACAAAGTATGGAGTCTTCAAATAAACCTGAAAAATCTATTGGTTCATGATATCTTAAAACTATCTTGTGGGTGTTGACATAAAAAATGTCGGCAGCTAGTACTAATTAGATCTAATTCTCCCAAGCCAAATTCTTACATATACAAATTACTTACATATTCCTTGCTTATTTCTGACTAGCCATTTATTACTAGGAAGAGATTTTCCTTTTCTTATCACGTCAAATTCTTCGCCGACAAAAGCAGTAATGTTCATCTTGTCTCCCTGTATGTCCTCCGCTGCACAACATGTACCTAGAGATTTCTCATTACCACGAACCTGATGCAAATGCACAAATATTTTGGTCATGTTTTCCAACAGCAGTGACAATTAACAAATATGTTAGTATGCCCTGGATTAGCCTGGAAAAATGCAATCACTTTTTCACTCTCATTAAAAGAAATATACTAATAAAGAAGTGACAATGAGTCTACGAAATAGAAAAACCTACACTAAATCTTTTTCTCATCGCATTTGTTTCTTTTTCTTTTTCTTTCTCTCGTTTCTTTCTTTCTTTCTCTTCGCGATCTTTTTCTTCTTTTTCTTTCTTCTTTCGTTCTTTTTCTTTTTTCTTATCTTCCTTACCATGATCCTTTGCAGGCAACGTTGGTGGAGGCCTGGAAACAAGAGAATGAAGAGACCTTGCAGTTTACCCGAGCATACACTTTATGACTTTAAATATTCTCAACACAAAATGCCCTATGTCTTATAAACAGCAAATTAACTTTCCTGTCTCTTACGTTATTTTTCGAGTGATACACCCTTTGGTCAGCAGTAGCTTTAAGTCGGAATATTACGCATGTAATTTTTGATAAAATTCGGCACCAATGGAATTCCTTGTTAAATTGATTATAAATGAAAGCTATTCCCCCCTTGGAAATCAGCTTTATATCGAAAGTGCTCTTACTTTTCGGCAGGAATATTTCTACTCTCCTTTTCTTGGCTTACTACAGGTTCATAAATGTCTTCTCCAAACTCTTCTGCACCGGATGGCACAAGCTCATTCTAAAAAATCACAGAAACGCTTTGGGACACATGAAACGCTCTTTTATATCTTAACATATATTCTGACTAAGTTATTTCTATGACTGGTATTGTATGTGTTATGAATTCACAAGCTCTGATTCATAAGTCGTCATCTTTTTGACAAACGATGAGAAATAGAAGCTCCTCTTCTTACTACGCAAGCAGTATCGTCGTAGAAATCATCAGAATTCCCAGTGGAGTTGCGAGACTGTGAACAAAAACAATCTTTCAGTAAAAAGATAGAGTAAGCGTTCCAAAAATGAATTATTATTGTAAGTTTCTCTGGGGATAGCCTCATAATGACCAGCGAGAAATTCCCTATAGCCACGGTGCGTTTCAAAACTGCAACCTTTGTTGTCTAGTCCAAAGAGTGGAAATCGCACGGAGTGACTACCAGATTAAGGAACATATACGTATATGAAAACGTTTAGGCATAAAAGCTGCATTCTAGTTACGCAATTTTGACACGCACCTACATGTACGTATAAAAGTTTAAAATATAATAAAACCTATGTTACAAACAACCGTAAGTAGAAGTGCTTAGAATTTTGAATTTTAAATATTGCGTTGTTTAGTTGTTCGTTTATTTTCAAAAACTAATAATCTTTGAAAGACACGTAACTGAAATGCAGCCTCATAAACATAAGACTAGTATAAATCATTGTGAATGAACAAATGATATTTGTAGATCTTACTGGAGGAGCTGCAGTGTCATCATAAAAATCCTCAGGGTCCGAAACATTTGATGGCTGCAAATGAAAGTGTATTTTAAATTGACGCGCTTTACAAAGAAACAGGATACTTTTTTATTGCTTCACAAAACATTCATTCATGATGAAGCAAACGTGAAGTTTAGCTCTTACAGGAGCACAAGCCGTATCATCGTAAAAATCTTCAGAATTATCCGCCGTGTTCGAAACCTGATGACAAAACATTTTATTAAAGCCATAAACGAAGAAAATATAATTCATTGACATGAAGAGCAAATCAAATTCAGTTCTTACCGAGCAAGCTGTATCGTCGTAGAAATCTTCACTATAAAAGATTGAAATGAAGTCAAAATAAATGAGTAGGCATGGCATCTAATTTCTCTTATTTTCTTCCAATTCAACTCGTGTTTTCCTGCGAACTCTACGTCAGACATCTAATCTTTGTTACCTTTGGTCAGGGGAGTCTGTTGCAACTTTGTTGTGGTCTTTTTTCACTGCATGTAAACAAATCAATGTCAACTACATTACTTCAAACTAGTGAGCATGGAAAAATGATAAGTGCCTATATTCACACTGACAACAAACCTTGTTGGACTGGTTTCTTGGGAACTGCCGGGGCTTCAACTACAGGGGAGCCTAAACCACAAAATGCATGCGATGGAATAGTGCTATAGATGAAAGATCTCAGACTCAAACATTAAAAATAAAATAATGAAAATACCCGCAGCAGACGATGTGTCAGCAGATTTTGCAGGGTTTGGAACGGGTCTTGGAGGATAACTTGTTCCTGGTTATGAAAACGTAATAATACAGTTGTTGCGAGACGTATTTCCAGGCAAATTGCTGTTCTGGTATACATGCGGGTACATTAAAGTTTCCAAGCTACAGTATAGCCACACTATGGCGAACAAAGTCGTACGCTCACCACGACTAGTGCTAATATAAACAATCTTGTAAAAAAACATGAAATACAAACCAAGATATTTCTTTAGCGAAGCTTTCAATGACCCAAACTTTGGCGGTTTCTCAGGTGGGCCACCAAGCACATTTTGAGGGGGCACTGGAGCTAGTTCTGGAACCCTTGTGTCTTTAAAACTGTCGTCAACTTTTGAACTACAGTGAGATAAGAATACAACGTTGTTTTCGTTGTTTTACTGGTGTGTGAAGCATGGTTATTAGCAAGTTCTCGGTTTCTGCTCTTTTTGTGTAAAACCAGAAGGATGTTAACCTCGCATTACTGAAAAACGTTGAATATCGTTATTACTCTAATTTCAAGTACGTAAATATATTTAGTTGTATAGCTGCAAAATTTTTTCAGTCCAAACAAGCTTTTAGTAATCTTTTGAAACGGCGAAATTTCATTGCCTCAAGCTCATGTTTTTCGTCGTTGTACAAGATCTAGTGCCGCGTCCGAGCCCTAGGTACGAGCTTAATCCGACGCAAGATGAAATAATTCTGGTGACCAATTTTTAGTTTACTCTTGTCCAAAAACGCAGTTCCACACACTCAGTGTGAAGCTAACTATAGTAAACAACTAGTGAACCCACGATGTTGCGAGTTGACTGGACTTCCTGCACTTCTTTCCTTTCACTTCATTACTAACCTACAATCACAACCTTATCAAAATTTAGACTACAACTTTTGGGAGAGTATAATATTCGACAAACGACCTCTTAAAATGATCCATACAATAACATCATCTGTAGTCGCTGAACAATAGTTTGTTGCGATGCTATCATCTCTGCACTAAAATGTACCGGTTTTTAACGGTCTGCATTACGATTAGTTTACAATTCAAACCAAGTTGATAGTGATACAAATAATGATTTTGGTTGGTTCAACCAATGTTTATGGAATGCCTATGGTACTGAGTTTACGAATCATATCAATTACGCACGCATTGCTAGCTTTCTACAGGAATTACATAATCTCTGTGTATAAAATGAGAGAATTTTAATTTAAAGTGTGTTTCGACATACTTGAAGAAAACTGTCTAACATAAATTGAGAAATTGTGTTATTTGTAAATATGTCATTTCTTTGAGCGTGAACATAAGTACAATCTGTTGAAAAAGTGCACAGCTGTTCATCCATACAGAGTATTCCTAGTTGGGAAACTAGGAACCTAGTTGGTTCAACTCTTTGTCTTTAATGTAGTAATAGAATGCCTCTTCTTGACAAGTAAATTTGGTTCAATGTACAGAAGTTCGGATTAAACTTTGTATGAAATTGCCTACCTTGGTTTATCCACAACACTAGGAGGTCTTTGTCTTTTAACTTCAGAATTTTGGCTGTTACTAGCATTCAATGGTTTTTTTCCAACAGCAGGAGGTTTAGTACCAATAGCAGGCTTCTTTGATACACCTGGCTTCACAGGAACAAGAGGCTTTCCAGCAGAACCATTTTCAAATAGTTTTGTTCGATCTTTTATGGATGGAATTCTTTGTCTTGTTTCATGGTTATTATTTAAAGTATTTTCTTCCTTTTCATGATTATTAACCTGTTCATCCTTCTGCACAGAAACAGGTTTAGTTGGTTTCAATTTAACTCCAAGAAATTCTCCACTTATGGGCTTGTCATGTTTTATGACGGCTTCAGCTGGTTTTGGTGTTCGACGCAATGTAATGCTCTGGAGTTTTTGTTGCAGCTCATTAGTGCAAGAATCCATGTTTCAGCATTGAAACTTCAAAATGAGTTCATCAGCTCAATTCTACAAAATCCCTGGTTAACAATTACAAAGCGGTTAGAGCAGAGCCAGAGCACAAACATTAACATTTTTTATGCAAACCTATTGGGTTTTTGAATGAAGAAGTACTAAAATACAACTGGGAATAGATTAAACATTGAATTTACATTGGACAGTCAAGTGATATTAAATAAGGCAGATGCTCTGACAAATGCAATGAATAGTGGCTTAACCCCATAGGTGTCACTGCTTTATGAACACTCAGGGCCAGCTTAAAGCATGTATCTTTTGATCAACCTGGCTATCCTGATGCATACAATTAATAAAAAATAACTTTTTAATGTTGTAGGGACTACAATGTACATGTACATGTAATATATACCATATATGTAAACATACTGGCTGTTGTTGAAACATTTAAACAGCTATTCCAGCGAAAAAGGAAGCCTGCATTTTGACATGTGGTCACAAACTTTCTGTTTCATTTATCACAAAGTCTCTACTTCAAAGGTTATACCTCTCATTAATTTACAGTATCAATTCTTGTGTATTCAATAACATAAACAGACGTTGGGTCTATACTTTATTTATACTATACAAATATATACCACACCAGAGAATACGGAAGTGACGAACGTACTTTGGGGTTTAAATTATTTTTATTACCTTTGACCATTTAAAAACAATAGAAATTACAACTTATCCCGTCAATAGAGCATCACAACGATATCTTCATAAGTTTAAAAACACTAGAATCTTGAATCTTTTTCTCGCAGAAGCAAATTAACAAAGTTATAGTGCATAAGATCTTTCAGTTGAAATGTCAGAGCCAAGAACTTCCGGCTTCCGGAACGCAATTTCACCTGCCTTCTTGGTATTCTTTATTACCATTATTTTTACAGCAGGAGGGGCGGCCATGCTGATGAAAGTGCTGGAAAGGATGCATCCTCCTGGCACGAGGATGCTCAATGCATCGTATATGTGAAACTAGCTTAAATTTGATTCAATTCGGTTGATTTACACAGAAACAGTACCCATAAAACATCAATCGCGCCAATGAGTAGATGAACGCCGTTTTTCTCTTTCAAAGAAACAAAGGTTCTTGGTTTTTCGCTAATGGACCGCCATCCAGTCTACGTCAAGTATTGTAACATGAAGTTTTTCGTTTTCACATTGCTCTTGACAAAGTCACACAAAGTGGTGACAAAGAATCGTGGGCAAGAGCACGGGGCACGGGCATCATACTGGACGGGCATCGTAGTATAATCTTATACAAGCGAAAAGGGACAAATTGAAGCAAGCTAACCGGGGGCAAATTCTTTTCCGGATGTAACACCCGGATAAAACTCCATGCGTTCATTGGCTAAATACATGGAATTTGTTTACATGAAGACTGTCAAGAAATAGAAAAAATAAATAAGAAATTACATAAATCACCAAAAAGGCAAAAATAAACTGTTTTGGTATTTTAAATCCCCTAGTAATGTTAGTGTTGAAATTTCGGTAAAACTTTGGAGTGATAATAAAATATTCCTGCAAGTCTCTTTGGTCTAAACCAGTGGTCTAAACAGGTATTTTTTAAAAAAACCTACACATGACAATATTTATACAGCAATGCCGAGTGATGATTATATTCATTCCCAAAATCAAGAAGTTTTGATTTAAACAAACTTTGTTACAAAGAAAGGCAGATTCATACACAAACTGAACATATTTTATTCATTGAATATTATAGTTTATTACTCTAAATACTATTATAATGGTTTATCACTAGTACAGTGAATATAATAGTGAATATAATAGTTTATTGCACTCCAAAGTCATCACTATTGTCACTCATTCTTCTTGTGCTTTTCAC
>JAODVQ020032858.1:5271-20199 GCA_025400075.2 Phenganax stokvisi
TGCCAAAGCTGTTCAGTTGGGTTTCAAAGACCAGAAAGATAAGGTAACATCACCCTTATCTTTTCCTCTACTCTTACTCTCTCTAATTCTCTTCTCATGCTTGAACAAAGCCCCAGCACACAATAGTGTAGTGGTTATTTCTGTACTACTCATTACATGGGTGTTTTATGCCTCATTCTCTTTCTGCCACACTCACTCATATTGTAGTTGATATCAGATTTGGATAAACTGGAGTTTGGAAAGCAAGTGGTTGAGCTGCAGAAGAAGGTAAAGGAAATGGAGGCAGAGTCTGACGCAAAGGACAGACCAGCTAAAGATGAGGTCAGAATCACACTTTTTTGCTGACTCAAAAGTATTTGTGTGTGTATAGTCAACAGAAGCATTTTCTGAAGTTGAACCAAAGTGGGACAGTATTGAGAATGCCCTGGATCCATTCACTACTAAGCCAAGTCTGGATCCTGGTACTCAGTACATGGTACCAAGACCTGAGACTGAGGAGTTGGACGGTGTTATTGGTACCATTGAAGGACAGCTCAAGGAACTCCAGGTATAGCATGAAATAACCATGATAGTGCACTACTTACTAAGGGAGCAAATCCAGTCATTTCTATAAATGTACTCTTGATGCTGCCCACAGGACTCATTCTCAGACCAGTGGTTCTTGCTGGAGAGGCTCACAGCTCGTGAAAGAGAAACCACTCTGGCAAAGAATGTTCTGGAAGGTATTGATGGCCAAGTCAAAGACATGCTGGTCAGTAATACACCAACTAGTGGACTTCCAGCAATCTCTATAACTATATATTGCTATCATAGGATGATGTAGAGAAGCTTCCAGAACACTATCAGACAAGAGAGTTCCAGAGAGTGAGTCAACAATCATTTTCACACTGTAATCCTTAACAATTAAATGGTGTTCACTATAGTTACACAATTTCCTTTTGCTTGGCCACATTAAGAACTCTAAGTATATACTTTCAAAAACTGCTAAAGAGCCTTGCCAGGAGTATTAATACAATCACTACTTCTCCTATTACATTGCTCTGCTGTGACTAAGATATCACTGCACTACGCTATTAATTTATTGTTATTCGCAAATTTCTCTATTTTGCAGGCAAAAGAGAAGGCTTCATTGCCAGAGATAGGAATGGTGAAGGATAAGAAAAGCCAGTGGGAGCAGAAGGCAAAGCAGAGATAAAAACAAAAATAACTTTAATAAACTAACAGAATTTAAGTATATACAATAGAATGACTGGTATAGACTGACTTGTGTTCATTGTCCCAATAAAATGATAATAATATTGTGATTGGTGATTTTGACATGACATGATTTATTTTTCTCAAACTGTTGTTTCAATATTTAACTCTGTTGTTTCTGAGTGTTCTTCCTGAGAATCAGCATCTTCAGCTGGTACTGCAGGGGGAATATAACTCCACCTACTGTCATATGGTGGTGGTCTGGAATCTGTTGTTCCTATGGTGTCAGTAGTTGACTCCAACAAAACCTCTGCCATCCGATAAGCCTCATTGCCGGGGACAACAGAAGGGTGCGGGAAGCCATGTGAGGGTGTTCGGTCTCCGCTGAATACAGTAGATCCTCCGTCAAGTAGTTCTTTAAGACGCAGGATGACATTGCTTGCTGATAGCCTTGCTTCCGGGTCTTCATCCCAGCACTCCTCAATAGTTGTAGCTAGTGAACTTAGTCCCTGACAGATAGAGTACAATACCATGGTTACCATTGCACAATGATATGCCTGGGCTTTGTAGGCCCAGTGAGTACAGGTGACAGGACTCCTAAAAGTCAGGCACGAGAATAATTATAGTATTCAAAAGAGAGATTATTAGTAAGACCAGCAAAGGCAGAGAGATGCAAACTTACTGGATGGTTTCTCCAGGCTGGAAGAATTCGAGGTCTGATCTTTTGAGTACATACTAAATCTCTCATGGTATCAATTCCAGGTCTCTGACCGACTGTGTCTTCATACGCCATGATATAGTTTCTTGGTCCTTCTTCTGCAAGAAATATTACTCCATGATACATTAGCAGGAGTTTCTGCTTATAAGAAGGGACTTTAGAGGTGATTGTATATACATGAAGAACTAAATTGCACTTTTTCACTATGCCTATTGTTCTCACTTGGGTTTGCAAGTAACATTTTAACATTTAGTTTATTATATACCATTACAATCTGTTTATTAGTTTACTTGCCTTCTTGAACATTACATCGCCAAACAACCTCCCACATAACTAATCCCAGTGAATAGATGTCAATCTGTTTGAATGCCTGTAGATCTTGAAGGCTAATCCTGGCATCTAGAACTTCTGGAGCCATATAGCGATATGTCCCTACCTGGAGAAGGAGAGATAAGGCAATGAAAAGAGATTCAATAATCTGAATGTAGGAGTCTTGCCTGCCCAGTATTTGCCATGTCTTTCTCGTCCTTAGTTGGGTCCAAAATTAGTGCGAACCCAAGATCTGAAATAACGCAGTCTCCGTTCTCACCCCTTACTAACACATTGGCTGATTTGATATCACGATGAGCAATAGCGTATTTCTCAACATTCACACCACTTGAGTCAGTGTAGTTTTCAGCATGAAGATGAGACAGCCCGCTAGATATGCTGTGTATTACTCTACACGCCTGCTCCCAAGACACACTGTTCCTGGCTAGAAATCTATTCAGTGATCCCAGAGGATAGAAGGGAGTTACTATGAACATCTGTAGCTGTTGGCCCGAACCCCACATTCCAGCCACGGTATAATCAATAACATTCCGATGCTTTGTTGATTGCATTCCAAATAGTGTTCTCTCGTTTTCCCAAGACACTCTGTTTTGACTGGAGAAGATTTTCACTGCTACCAATTCTCCTTTGTACTCAGTTTGGTAGACCTGTCCATAACGGCCGCGGCTGACGAGATGATTTAGAGCAAACGGAGGGTATTCACTGGTGATATTGAGGACGCTTGATCGTCTGGTGTTGTTTGTCAAACGCTGCAAGTTTCTTTTCCGTTTATACCACCAGCACAGTGGTGCAGTGAAACAGACCAGAACCACTCCAAAAACTACCACGCTCACCGATACAGTTACACCTGCTACCAGTCCAGTATTATCAGACTCAGATGCCACTAAAGGGATTAAAGGCAGTGTGTGTGCAAACAGTACCATTACATGAATAGACACCTCACCACCACTAAATACATTGGCAGACATCCACAATGCAATAACAATACTTTTAGTGCATGTTTAGGGAATAAACGGGCAAAATGAAGGCTACAGGGGTTTATAAAGCCAACGTAATTGAGAAGGCTAAATTTGAGAGGCCTAGCACACTAAATAAATACCTTGATCATTACGTAATACCTATATACTCACCTGATGTATTAATAGAACCTACTCACCTGGTGTACTACTAGAAGAAGGATAAGGAGAAGGAGGAGGGGAAGGAGGAGGAGGAGGAAAAAGAGAAGGAGTTGGAGTAGTAATTTGAATAGGGTCGAAGTATAAAACTGGATCATCAAGAGTAGGACAATGACTTCTACGATGACAAACGAAACCTTTCTTAGGAGGAAATGTGTTGTCCACTGATTTACATATGCAATAATCACTTGTTATATCAAATGTATGACATATTGAACTAAACATCCAGCCACCTGACTCAGGAAAAAAGTGAAGGAGGCATTCTTGGGTAGTGTTGCATCGATCTATTGGAGCTGCGAGATATGAGGTGTTGAGGTGACACGCGATTGTTCTGTCTCCGTTGGAGACGTTACAGTAGATTGGGACCTTCTTTAAGCCTGCGTTAGGGCAGAGAAGTCCGTACTGATCGTCATCGCTCGACAGAGACCCGTTTATGCCACCAGCGTCCGATCCCAGCGCTCTTCTGCACGCTATAACGACAACCAGCACTGCTAGACCTGGGAAAATAACGCCGACACGTAGAACATTAACTGTGAACGAGCAATAAACTCACTACATAGCAGATGTCTTCTTCCTTCGTCTGCCGAGGCCATTATTACGTTGATGATTGGACAGTAAAGCGCTTACGCATGCGCAAAATATCAAAGTTCGTGTTGCTCATACAAAATAAATCATAAAGCCATAAAAAGATCAAAAGTTGGCACGGGAAGCAGTGTATTATCAGCCTTTCTCATTTCTCAGTATTCTGTGAGAATATTGTCTAAGTTTCTTCTTCCTCTGACGACAGATATGAACCACTGAGACAAACATTAACACACAGATTGTAATCAGTAGTAACATTACAACACCAATTTTCAGCAGTAACATCTTCCAAGAGATGACTGAATATCCTATTTTCCCTGCGAAAATGAGTTTATTAATTAGTATAATAATAGTTGGTAGTGGGCCAAAAATTAAAGACAGAGTCTCAGCATATATAGCTAGCTTATATGGCAGGGAGTACATGCCTATACTGAGTTACAGTTAGTCACATTATATTAATGCTTGAATAGGTAGGGAAGGAAGAATATTAACTAACCAGAGGTTGTAGGAGACGGCAGAAGAGAAGGGTTGATAAAAGAAGTGGTAATTTCCAAATTACTGATGGCTGGATGGACATAGTTCATTCTACCGCCATCTTGCAAACAGGTTTTGTCGCAAGCGCAGGTTATAACGTCGGGAGGGAATGAGGTATCGAACGATGTGGGTTTACAGTAGTCTTGTACGGTACCACTCTCGCTGAAACATAGCGAAGTGAAATTCCAGTCGTCGTCAGAACGTACCAGTACTGAGGCGCAGATATCAGAATTGTTGCATCTCACCCAGTCACACAGAGACTCGTCGACGCTACACGCAATAGTTTTTCCAGATTCATTGACTTCGCAATCGGCAGGAATAGTACGTAGAGTTGAAGATGAGGCTCCGGTTAGGCCGCAGTCTAGGCACGTCCGGGCGGCGCCGTCGTTGTCACCGGCGCTGGCTCCCAGGCATAATGACACTGATAGGCCTGTAGAGTTGGTAAGGTGTTACACTACAGAAGATAGCTATTTAACTTACAAACTGAAATCAACAACCTCCCTTGATCGATAGTCATTATCGCGCTTCTCCCGATTAGAGCTAGAGTGTGAGCATGCGCATAAAATTTTCGCAAAAGTATTATTCTTCGGCTATTTTAGTGTCTTCCGCAGCTCTCTGTCTTCTTACTTCTGCAGTCAGTTTCATTGTCTCTTTAAAACATTGACCGCAGAGCGTGTGCATCAACTTCAGCCCACCGCACTTAGAACACGCCTGATAATGTCGCTTCGGCTTCAGATACTTGTGAGTCATTCTCATTCTCTTCCTGGAGTGAGACGTTCTTTTCTTCGGTACCGCCCATAGAAAGAAACCACCTAACACGCTAGACTCTGCTGCGGAGGTTACAGTAGAAGACTTCGGCAGATGCTGCGGTGGTGGTGGCGAAACTGTATCACGTGATCTCGGAAAGAGAAGGCCGGCCAAGATTCTGCTTCTCGTCACTAGTTCTTCATAGAGTCGAGACAGGATAGATTGAGAATGGTTCAGACCTCGGACAGAACTCAGAAAAACCTTTGCAGAGCCGAGAACTAGCATCGTTCTCCAAACCGGTTTTCCACGTGAGTGGCTGAATGGGGTTAAATGTTTAACTCCTTACTGACACATTTACCCCTGCTTCCTGTTTTGCAGGAAGTTAGTAAAGTAGAGCTAGAGAACCGACCCGAACGATGAGTAGCAGTAAAGTGGGAACATGTTCCTGCAAAATAGGACCATCTATTCTGAATGCCGATCTCTCGTGTCTCGGAGACGAGTGTCAGCGGATGATGGACGCAGGAGCAGACTATCTGCACTTGGACGTCATGGACGGGTACGGACCTCTTTACCTCTGAAGCTGTTTATCATCTTGAATTAGGCATTTTGTTCCTAATCTTACTTTCGGTGCTACCATGGTGAAATGGCTGAGAAAGAGAATTCCTAACGTCTTCTTCGGTAAGTGCGGTACTTATTATGTCCAAATGCACTGAGCCATTTCCTTTCAATCATTATTACAGATCTACACATGATGGTTTCTAAACCTGAGCAGGTAAGAGTTTTCAAATCAGAGTATATTAGCTATAATGTTTTACTAGAGGTTCTGTTGGTTCACAGTGGGTGGATGAAATGGCTGAAGCAGGAGCTGATCAATACACATTTCACCTTGAGGCTGCTGGTCAGTTCTGTATTCTCAACAAAATTAATTTTAGTAGGTGTTCTGTGTATCTAATAGATAAACCACGTGAATTAATTCAGCAGATTAGAAGAGCAGGAATGAAAGTATGGAAACATCACATACTGCATTGAATCACAAGTGTGTTATGGTGTTTCAGGTAGGAATTGGAATTAAACCAGGCACACCAGTACAAGAGGTCCTACCATATGTCTCTGAAGTTGACATGATCCTAATAATGACGGTAGAGCCCGGATTCGGAGGTCAAAAGTTCATGGAGGACATGATGCCGAAAGTTAAACACTTAAGAAGCAATTATCCAGGTCTTGATATTGAGGTTGATGGTGGAGTTGGTCCAACCACTATTGAATCTGCTGCCAAGGTAAGTATTTAGATAGCCTGCCAGTTTTGAGATAGCATTCTGTTGTTTCATAGGCAGGAGCTAATATGATAGTGTCAGGTAGTGCAGTAGTGAAAAGTCCTGATCCTGCTTCAGTAATACAGAAACTGAAATCTGTTACAGAGAAATGGATTGATCATAACTCAAAACAGCCAACATGATTTTTATATCAACAATTTTATTTCAGTTTATGTATTGGTATAATGTGGTGGTATAATAGAATTGAATAGAATTGATTTTTAATTGATTAAATTTGAAATATTTCATTGAGTGATTGGTCAAAACCCTGACTTCCTGAATATGTTGCATTTACCATCAGTTTCAATATAGCAATATGTGTGATGAGATGTCTTGACCAATTTGTAGTGGTCTAGAGCTTGTTTCAGGAATGAACCAGACCCCAGCAGTAGTAAGCAATTTGATCTCAGAGCTATAGTCCTCTGTAGATGTGCCACATAGCCAGCCACTGAGTAGTTACTCACTGCTTCAAAACTCTCTTCCCAGCTTGAGAATGAATCAAATTGAGTCACTGGTATTAGCCTGCTTTCAAATGTTGTCAGAGCAATTCTTTCCTTGTCAGGTTCCACAGTTTTACTACCAAATCTACCAACATCTAGACCAAGAAATACTGACTCTGTGTCTACAATTTTCTTAGCCTTCTGTACATAGTCCAGAGCTTTGCTGACACATTCTTGAAGAATATTGTTAAAAAAAGTTACTGAAGAATACATTGTTAACCATTCTGATCTAAATAGAACAGCAATAAATTTTCCATCGTTGAAGTATTTTGAGATGTAAGACTCGGCATTATTATTGATCATGGTAGATGGTAGAAGAGGAAGTGTGGATGAGAGAGCCATAGGCTTGTGTGCAGAGATGAGGTTTAAAACACTACCAGCTGTATTCTGACTCCATTCACTAAACACAACTGTCACTTCGTGGGCTGAAAAATTTCCTAAAATTTTTTTGTTAAACATTTCAACAGACATTGGTGGTCTGGAGAGACATAATTCTCGTTCAACGTGAAAACCAAATGACCTAGTCATAAACATCACTTTGGATCTGATATCAGCCATGCTACACTTGAGGAGACTGGGATTAGTCTGAACCAGTATCATACTCCTTGGTGCAGATATTATAAATTCATTCCACCCCACAGTTACAGTACTACCACTCAATTTCACATTCTCATTCCAATATTTTATGTCGTAGAGTGTGCCCAGAGGAAGACAGGAGGTAGTCATGTTGTCTGATGGAATACCGAGTGTTGTGGAAAGGAGAAATGGTTGAAGAACAGACATATTAAGACTGGTTGCCCAGTCCTGCAAGGAATACAGATTACCTAGAGCCCATGTTTGCTGATCGTGGAATGATAGAGCCAGTGCATATCCTGACCTTTTTACCACTGATGATGATTTATAAGTGGTGATTGGTTCATTTTTATCGCTGTTCTTGACGACATCACTGATCTGTTGTAATTGAGTAGTAGCGAGCGGAGCTGACGACGGATCCGGTTTTGAAGAATGTTGTTCATTATCATGCACTGCTGAGGTTTCGTCCAATCCATATCGCTGGCCTGAACTTTTCGTTGTCAGTTCAGTTTCTTTGTACGAGCTGTAGAGGAGGAACGGACCCGTGGAGATAACCAGCAGAGCTGCACAGAACACAATTATCCTCCTTCTCTTTAGCATAATTAATCGCACTTACGTTCTGGTGCGCATGCGCTAAATATGTGACCTTTGAACCGTACTTTTAACTCGCTAATCACTAAAATCATAGATAGTATAACGCTTTTACAGCGTTTGTGTTTGTTTTCAAACGAGCGCCGTCCTGAACGCAATTCACCTGTTAGAGAGATGTACTTTCCTTGTGGCTGGCCGAGAGTACTTTACTCGTCCGGAGATAGCGGAAGAAGCAATCCTGTAAAAATATTTCGTCACCGCACGAGAGGTCTCGTGATTGAGTTGAGAGAGACGTGCGTGTCATTCTGGCATGCTCGGGTAAGTGTAAATATTTCTGAACTCGCAGTATTCTTCGACTAATGTGGCGTTTATTCTGATCCAGCGGCGGTATATTCTATTACGTGCCCACCGCGTCTAAGCGCACGTGCGCGCGTGTTTATAATAATCGTCGTCACGGCAAGAGCGCTTATAGCCATTCTCGATCTCGTTGTCCGCCCTCCGCCGCCTCTAGCTCTGCTTCTCGGTGCGTGCGTGTGCTCGCCGCTCCCCACCGCTCTGCTGCTCGTGGTCACAGCTGGGTTATTCCTGGAAGGCGGTTGGTTGTTATAAGGCAGTGTTGTGGGAGACGGCATTCTCGCGTTATCTAGCTGGCTAGTGTCTCTCCGGAGGAGGGCGAGTGAGAGTAGAAACGTCGTACAGGGCAAGAAGAGGATGGAGAAAGCAACAAGGTTAGACCAGAATCTATATACTGTGCTACTCTAATTTAGTATGAGTATGATTGGAATGTATTTCATAACGAATGACATTATACCGTACCCCGTAAATACTTTGTTGTGCTCTGATAATATAGTATATTGTCTTTTGTCTTTCTTTTCCTGTTATTTTATACTTCACCTTACTTCTACATTACTAACTACACTCCCCTCTACCCCTCACATCTCTTACGCAATCATCTCTTTTATCTAATCGTGGGTGTACTGTTGTCTGTGCCTACTAGGCCCATGAAGCCCAGGCGTGACCACGATTATCAATTTGATATTGTTTCTCTCTTTGCTTAGTGATGAACCAGTAGAAATACCAGGTGAAGTTGTCATACAGAAAACTGAGGAGAATGCTCTTGGAATTGGTTCCTATGGAGCTGTATATCGGGCAAAGATTGGTAACCTACCCTGTGCTGCAAAGATTCTCCATCCTACTCTATTTCATTCCTCTGATCCTGGAACTGACAGGATAAAAACTCTCTTCGAACGAGAGTGTCGTGTGTTGCGACGTATCCGTCACCCTCATGTCATCCAGTATATTAAGTCTTTTCAAGATGTTGATACTCGACTACCTGTGCTCTTAATGGAACTGATGGATCAGAGTTTAACTCGCTATCTAGAGGGACTCACAGCTCCTGTCCCACATCACACTAAGTTGAATATTGCTCATGATATTGCCTTAGCTCTAGAGTTCCTCCATGGTATTGGTATTCTTCATCGTGACCTCTCCAGCAATAATGTCCTCCTCATAGCTGGGAAGAGAGCTAAGGTGACTGATTTTGGCATGGCAAAGGTTTGGGACAGCAACTCGCCGCAGATGACTCCCGCCACCTCGTGTCCGGGTACTGTGGCATACATGCCTCCCGAATCATTTAAAAATGGTTCCATATACACTGAAAAATTAGACATATTCTCAGTAGGCGTAATTTATATTCAAATTCTGACGAGAAAATTTCCAAACCCTACTGACAGAGTTAGACAGATCTTCAATGACGAGCGTTATCCGACTGGTATTGAAGTCATTATTCCCGAGAGAGAGAGACGAGCTGCTGAAATAGATCTAACTTCTCCCGACGATCCTCTGCTACACATTGCCCTGGACAGCATCAATGATAAGGCTTTTATGAGACCTTATGCTGGGGAGATCTGTAGTCGACTGGAAACACTCAAGAGCACTTCGTGGAGTGACTTTGTAACTGAACAAGAGAGACTAGAAAGAGAAGGAGTAGGAGGAGGAGGAGGAGGAGGAGGAGGAGGAGGAGGAGGATCGGAGGAAGAAGAAGAAGAAGAAGAAGGAGGAATTAACGGGATTGATACTCTAAGAGTTAGAGAGCTAGAAGAAGAGTTGGGAAACACACAAGCTCGTCTTGAAACATCACAGGCCAGAGAGCGAGAGTTAGAGGTTCAACTGAAGGAGAAAGACAGAGATATCACAGAGTTGAGAGAGAAATTAACAAACTTAACTAAACAGCATGAAGAAGTTGTTCGCAGTCTGAAGGAACGTCTGAATGAAATGCAGGTGGCTGGCATGCTACAACGAGGTACTGGTTATGAAGAAACAGATCAAGAAATGGCTGAGAAAGACAAGAAAATTGCGGAGTTGGAAAAGAAGTTAAAATCATATGATAATGAAATTCTTAAGAAAAACAACCTCTCGCCGCTCTCATCTGTTCCACGCACCTACTCAGCTTCTGATGTCTCCTCGTTCGATCGTTCTCCTCCTTCTCCTCTCCCTCCTTCTGAAATGCGCTGGAGATTACAAGGCACAGCGCGTCGAATTGAAGGCAATTCATGTGCATCATCGGAAAACAATATCTATTTCACTGATGGTACTGTTGTTGTGATGTTCAGTCGAAGCACCAATGACTGGACTACCCTACCTCCTTGTCCCAAACACTCTTTCTCTATCGCTGTGGTCAGAGGATACCCTACTGCTGTTGGTGGCTTCTCTATGACAGAAGGAACAACTGCATCTCTGCTGAGTCTGATGGGAGATGGTTTCCAGCGCTATTGGCACGCCCACTATCCGGCTATGAAACACAGTCGAAAATGTCCCTCTACTGTTACTACTAACAATCATCTGATAGTTGCTGGAGGACAAGGAGGTGATGAGTCCGGAAAGAGTGTCGAATGTTTTGATTATGCAACACGGACCTGGTCACTAGTAGCGTCACTACCATCAGTAATGCACAGAGCATCAGCTGTAGTGTGCGGCGACAGACTCTATCTTGGAGGAGGAGAGAAAGAGGGAAAAGATATCGGCTCTTCTGAAATACTCTTCTGTTCTATATCCGAACTTTTGACCTCTGTACCCCAGTCCACCCAATCTCTCAAGAAGCTCCGCCCATTTAGGTTAAGTTCGGGGCACAAAGTGTGGCAAGCAGCTGCTAAACTACCTTCCCTATTATCTACTCTTGTGGTGTGCCAAGGAACATTGTTTGCTGTAGGAGGAGTTGATCGTAACAAGAAGACACCCGTGGCCAGCGTCCATCGTTACTCCACCTCCTCAAACAGTTGGTCACACATCAGTCACATGACCACACCCCGTTCTCGTTGTTTTGCAGTCGGTCTCCGTGGCAACCAGCTGATGGTGTTAGGAGGAACAGTAGAACCATACACAATGACCGATACTATTGAAATAGCAACGATAGACTAAACACTGCCTTCATCTCTTTATCTCTATATCTTTAACACTCTCTACTAACTCTCTCTGTCATTTTACCTTTCAATATATCATATTACTAGTATATGTGAGTCTGATGTGAATGGATTTTCTGAGAATGTTTATTATTTATCCAAGACAGGACACATGAGAGTATTAAACTCACTCTGTTGTATGTTAACAAACATTGTTATGTGTGTGTTTCTGGTTACTGAACTGGGCAGAGTTAAAACCATTGTTTATTACCTGTGTGATCAGCTGTGTGCTACACTGGGCCCACTAAACCCAGGCATATTATAGTGCAATGGTGACCGCAGTATAGAGAGGCCAATAGTTGAACAGAGCCTCTCTCTCTCTCTCCTCTAGCTATGTGTGTTATTGACATGTTATGTCAGAGATAAAGAAAGTTTGGAGAAACACGGAACTAATGTAAATGCCTACCTCAAGAATGACGGCTCTATTCTTGTTCTAGCTGTAAGCTCCTCCTACTCCTCCTACTCCTCCTATTCCTCCTACTCCTCTTGCTTCTCATCCTCCACCCACTACCCCTCTAATTTCTTTCTCTCTCTCTCAGACTGCAAGTGGAGCTCTTCTCTTCTTCAAAGTGTTATATGAATCACAGATCAGTAACCATGACAACAAATTCAGCCTTCGACAACATGGAATGTAATTAATCACATGTTTGTTATGTGTTTACCAAATATTTGTGTCTGTAGTGTCTTAAGTGGTGAGCAGGGATCAGGGTTCGAAGTAGGTGGAGTCGGTGATGAGGTGGAGAGTGTGTCTCTTCGACATTTCAGTGATGCAGCTGTAGTGGGTGGAGTCAAAAGGTGTGGTGACCACACCCACCTCACGTAATTTTCATTAATATGCTTTATAGTTTGTTTGGTCTGGGAGGACAGCTGGTGGTTGCCACGGGTTACGGGGTGTTTCATCGAATGACGTGGGAGGGGAAGATAATTGGTGGTCTATGTATCTATCTGGATCAGTTGGCATTTAATAATGATCTTCATATTCATCAATCTCCTTCCATTAGTAAAGGTATTCCCTATCACTTCTTCCTCCTCCTACTACTGCTCCTACTCCTCCTACTACACTTTCTCTATTCTTATCTGCAGCTGAAAGTGAAGAAGTGACGAAGGTTGTTGATGTCTGTTATAGTCCAGAGTTACATGGTATCGCTATCGTCATGGCAACCGGCCGGGCAGCGTATCTAACATCGCAATCAGCTAGATTTGAACCTCAGGTACAGGATGTAGTATTTTACTTAATTATTGCTTTTTGATATCATTCTAGTTTTTACGTTTGATATTATTTCTTTATTTCTGTCATCAATCATACAATTAATTCATCACAATACATTGAAGGAAAGTGTACCAGTATTTCATATTGATTCTCAAGTAACTGATTTCAAATTGTGTAATTCTGTGTCACAGATGTGTCAGATATCATGGTTAAATAACATCACTGATGCGGTGTGCACCACAATCAATGTCAGATATAATTTACTAACTTTTGGACGACAAAAGTAAGGAAAAAAATGTCATAATATGAAACAATAGAGTGATTATTATTTGTGAGTTTTATTAACTGGTATATATGTTTGAAGGTTAATTAAAATAGTGTTATTTTATGATGTACTATAATGTTATATAGTGGTACAGTTGCAGTGTATGGCTGTGACGAATCGACCAATGAATGGTCTCTATCTCATACTCTTCAGTTTACTAAACAACAGTTCCCAGGTACTTTCACTACTGCTATGCTCCTCTCATAGTTACAACACCCTGAGATATTTCTGGGATCCTGATAGCTACATCAACTCCTCTCTCTCTCTACAGAGTCATGTGTGTTATTAGGCAAGGTACAATGTATACAGTGGAGTCATAACGACCAATCAGTACTAGCTGTCTCCTGGCAAAATGGTGGATTATCACTCTGGAGTGTGTTTGGTTCTCTTCTTCTCTGTTCCCTTGGTGACCAGCCTGGGTAGGTGTGGCTATTGACTCTCACATAAAAATTTAACTCCTTTCACTCTAGAACTCCATCTCCACTTAACCCTCACTGCACTGTATTAGAGAGTATGGTAAGTAGAACACATACACATCACATGAAACTTAATTTGTTTAATTTGTGTTTTAATGATCACCCACATAATTCTATCAGTATTCTCTTCCTCCTCCTCTTTCTCCTCCTCCTCCTCCTCCTCCTCCTCCTACCAGACCTGGTCATCTGATGGATACCATCTATGGATGCTACCCATAGACGCTAGAGCTAAGACTCCAGCACCCGATGCACCTGCTGTTGCCGCCGGCGATCAAACCACACCCCTCTATCACCGAACTGCTGGGATCAAAGGTCATCTCCATGGTAACCGGGAGCAGCTACTAGTGATGCGGTTCTTGAAGAATTCAGTATTGGCTAATCCTGTCCTGGTCAAGTTTCATTTATCGTAGACATTCTTTCCTTCCTCCACCTTCACCTTCACCTCCACCTCCTCTTCCTCTTCCTCCTCCTTATCTAGCTCATTCCCTCTTTAATAATTCCACAATATCTATATATAACACCACCTTGGGTAAGGCCCAATTATTACATTCTTTCCTCACTAGGTGTCACAGATGAATTACTCCTGTTATTTATTACTTCCTGTTACTAATTACTATTCATTTCCTGATTACAGACAAATCACAAACATCTCCTGTTGCAAGGCTGTGATCGACTCTATCTCAATTCTACAACATCGCCATCCATCTCCTCCTCCTCCTCTGTGCTGGCGGGTCACGGAGTGGGTGTGGCTGTGGGCGGGGTCTCCAATCATCTGTCATCTCCACAATGGAAGATTGTTGTTCTACCGCCATCTTATCTTGTTCTGAACTGGCCAATTAAAGTTAGTCGCTCTCTTTCTCTGCCTAATACCTGAATCAACGAAGCCCTACCTGTGCCTACTGGGCCCACTACACTACCAGAAACACCTTAGTTCAACAGTGACCACAGCTTATTATATTTCATGCTTCATTGAGGCTAATCGTTGAACAGAGTGAGAGAGTCAACAATTGTCAACTATGTCTATCTCTTTCTAGTACACAGCAGTTGATGATACAGGGTATAATTTGGTAGTAACTGGTAGAGCAGGTTTTGCTATCTTCTCTGGTAATACTAAAAAATGGAAACTCTTTGGAAACGAAGTGCAGGTTTGTCTGAAACTGTCTTGATCTCCTCCACCTCCTCCTCTCCACCACCACCACCAC